>JALPQI010004481.1:0-74747 GCA_025490895.1 Thaumatotibia leucotreta
AACTCACGAGTATTTAGTCACCATGTGAGAAGCATACAAAAAACCTGGGCTCTCCAAAACATCTCACATAAATAAATAAATATCTTGGGACATCTTACACAAATCAACCTAGTCCCACGGTAAGCTCAATTAAGGCTTGTGATGTGGGTACTAGGCGACGATATATATAATAGATAGAGATACATATAGATACTTAAATACATAGACAACCATGACCAAGGAACAAATATTTGTGATAAATAAATACACAAATAATGCCCTCGCCGGGATTCGAACCCGGAACCTCCAGCTTCGTAGGCAGGACTATATATAGGTATATGTAGGTAGGACATGTAGTGACTAAATACTTGTGAGTTATACTGTTTAATTATATGTGGCAGTTCTATTTGTAAATGAAACAATTTATGATTTAAATGTTATGTAATTATGTTAACCTTACTTATAAACATTAAAAAGAAGTATTGTGTATTATTTTATTGAGTTCCTGTAGAGCCAAATCCTCCATCAGCACGCTTAGTTTCTGACAAGCTTCCAACTTCAACAAGATCTGGATAGTAAATCCTTTCACAAATCAGCTGTGCAATTCTATCACCTTTAGCTACTTTAAAATCTTGGTCAGAATGATTGAAAAGCACTACTCCAACATTTCCTCTGTAGTCCTCATCTATCACACCAGCTACAAAAAGGATAAAACACAATTGTTAATGTCCATTTATGATAAGTAAATTAAAGTCTTAATTGAATATTTTTTTACATGTTTAATGACAATAATATTTGTAAAATTTAGCTTTTTTACATTCACACCATCAGCCTATAATCAGTCCACTGCTGGACAAAGGCCTCTCCTATTAAGCATATGGATGCATTAGGAGGCAAATTCCCATAATTAGAAATATTAGATGTTAAAACAAAAAAGATCTAGTTCACCAACACTTGGGTTCTAAGAACACGCACATGTCCATTTTTGGAGATAATGCCTAAACCACTCAGCCACTCCAGACCTTAGTAGAAATTGTTCAAATTTCTTGGGTATATACGTCTATTATAACTAGTATAAGGCTAGGCACCTTGAACTATGCTCTAAAAGTAAGCAATACCTTCTATCTGAATCCCTTTAAGATTCTGGTATAATGAGAGGTGGGCTGCCCCCTCAACTTTATGTGGAAATCAAAATTATTTTCTTGAAATATTAATATCACTCCAACATGCAAAGGCTGAAATTTCAACAGCCTGCTATAAACTTTGTTGCTATCACATTATGTTTGCAAATGTCTGTTATGGAGGCCATGTCAGGCATTATCTATTAATGTTATATCCATTTGATTTTAATAAATTAAATGTATGTAAGCATAACTCAGGTATATAGTATGATAAGGCTGCTAACAAAGTCAGAGCAGTTGAAACACTCGGAGAAATGCCCATGTACTACACTATGTTGCTAATTTATATAATATCCAATTAAATATAAAAATTTGCTAATGCCACAAAAAATGGTTAAAAACGGGGTTTGGCCTGTCCATTTTTGACAGTTTTTCTATGGAGTGCGGTTCAGATTACATCCTAAGCTGAATTGCATTAGTACTGTCCTAGTCCCCCTGTACTTGTCACAAAATGACACAACTTGTTTCTTCTACATAAGGGACCAATATTCAAATCAAGGTAACAACCAATCATCAGATTTTGGCTTACCTCCAACATCAATGAAGTTTTTAACTGCTAGGCCTGAGCGGGGAGCCACCCTGCCATAACATCCTGATGGTAGCTCAATTTGCAAATCAGTCTTCACTACTTCTTTACCTCTGGCAGGAACTGTATACTCATAAGCGCTGTAACAGAAAATAATGAGAAAAACGTGACATTTTCACATGTTCAAAGAATCACGACAGTCTCTTGTAAAATACGGTACCTCTTGAGGTCGAAACCAGCAGCCTTTTCGGAGCCATGTACAGGAGGGAAAGCATGTTCGCTTAAGCGTGTGAATTTTAGGATGGGCTGTGTCTCAGCAGGCATTTTTAACAATTTTATAACTCTTATTAAAAACGACAGCCTTATTTATCTTATTAAAGGATTAAGTTGAACTTGAGAAAGGACTACAGACTTTGCTTTGGTAAACTAAATATTGTAGCCAGTGACCACACCACACAAGATGAATGAATACTCGGTAACACGAGAGTATCGTTTCAACACAAAGAATAATGGGATATAATCAGGGTTACCAGTCACAATTTTCAAAGTATACGAAACAAGACACTGAAATTATACAAAATCCAATAAAATTATACAAAACACAGCCTTGTCCTTGGAGTGACAGAGATAGTAGTACGAAATTTATAATATTCTCTTTATGTATCCAATTATACAAGCGGATTCAGTATACATAGAGCAGCCAAATTATACAAAAATTGCATCCAATTATACGATCTGGCAGCCCTGGATATAATGGCGAAAAAGGCGGTAAAAAATACCGCCAGTGCATGTACACACTGACAGCTGACACTACTGACAGCTAGCATGCCGTCGCGGATGAGAAAAATATTTGAGCTACAACTAAAACCATTATTTGTCAGATAATCAGGGTCGCGTTTTATAAAGTTATGATTTACAATTTCACTGTTTGCCTCTCTTTCTAGCAAATACGTGCGTGCGTTAGAGAGGCAAACAGCGAAATTGTAAATTGTAACTTTATAAAACACGACCCAGACATCGAGCCTAATAAAGTATTATGTGAGAAATCGAATGCAATTTTTAACATATTTCATATATCGAAATATATAGTAAAGAGAATCATTATTTTCTAACTTTTATAAGGGTCACCATGGCAGTTTCCAACTACATAATAGGTGGGTTAATAACGAATTCAGACAAGACTGAATTGAATAAATAAATTATTTTATATAATAGTAATAATAATAAACATTGTAACGAGCTGTTGGGGAGTAACGACCCCATGGACCTGAGTGCTCACGAGAGTCGGTCAGGGTCCCCGCCTCCGGCGTGTCTTCGTCGGTCGGAGTGGAATCCCAAAGGGACCCGTAGGACTCTCAGCTCTGGCTTGCCTTAATTGGCCGTCCAGAGAGGAGTCGTCGGAGCTATATAAGGTCCTAATTTATTAGATGCAGATATTTTTACAGCTGATAGTACTCGGTCTCTAGAGTATATTAAACCGTGACCGTCGCTTTTACGATGTTTTTTTGGAGAAAACGGAAAAACAAATTTGCTACGTAAAGACACCTTGTTTATGTGATTATTAAATGAAAACTCTTTGAACAGATTCTGGTACCTTTTTTACGTACAACTTAACTGGAACTGGCCACTTCACGTCGATAAATTAAATACTTGATTGTCAATGTCATGTTATTTTCCATTAGATTGTGTCGTTTGATGACATGACAGACAGTGTTATTGTGACATGTGATAATGCACATGATGATTTTTTTTTTACGAAATTATAATTATTTTTTTTGTTAGGAATATGAAATCAAAAAAGTTACATGAAAAGTTTTCTTAATTTATATTTAAAGTTAATTATTTTAATGTACAGTATCATGTGTTAAAATATCTGCAACTAATAAATTAGGACCTTATATATATGCTCCAGGGGTGAAAGTGTTGCATAAGTCGCGAGTTGGTGTAGCGGCTGTCAAGCCACTGCGCAGAAAGCGGTGTATACCTCTCTACACTCCTGAGCCGCCTACACCGGTATTGCGGCAAGTCACCGCCTGCCTCGATAGCAGATCATTCAATCATTGTTATGGCAGGCGTCCGGACCTCTTTTCTATAGTTCCATTTCTGATCCATCCATCCTCCATCGTCTTTTCCATTACTTCTCAACAGTCTCTTATACGCCTGCTGGGACTGGTTTACGGATATCTAGGTATTGATGTGCAATTGATGTGCCCGTGAATGGGTTGCAGCAGGTGTACAACACAGCAAATTTCTCCAAATGGCCTCTACGTGTTGGAGCTGTATCCCCACGCAAGCCTATCAAAAAACCGGGATTTGTAAGCCCGTGATTCCCAAGGAAATAAACATTTATTCGTGACACACAAGACAATATAAATACAATAATAACAGAGAAAAGTTGGTGCATCACGAACTGGAGCCAACTCAGAGTAGTGCTAGCCCGAAGGCCCGCGCTGGTCTTCCATTTGGTTTAATAGCAAATACAAAAAATCTCAGAATTTGTTTGTGCTTTATACAGTGTCGACATCAATCTGAACTCTGAACTAAATCGATCTGGATTGACTCCGACATGCGTACTAAATATTTTTTTTTATGGCACCGCGCTATTAAATAATTACCTTTTTCGAGTTTGCTCGCCATAGTCAGGAGAAAAGTTTTGTGTTACACACGGGTGCAAAGGTATTTGACTTCTCGTATGTTAAAACACTCGCTACGCTCAGGATTCTATTTTAGAACCACTCGCTTCGCTCGTGATTCAACCCCGGGGCTGCCACATGGAAGTACCTTAAATATCATAGATAGCGTATTTTGCTGAAAGAAGACTTTATTTTATTTTTAAGACTTAGTAAAAATGCATTCAAATTTTTTTGATTTTTTTTATAAGAAAAATGTATGGAAAAAAATATCGATACTTCGGAGAAAAAATACCTTAATTATTGGAAATGAACATCTTACTTACAGAAAACAATAATTAAGAAGACATTATTTCATAAAGTTAGAATCCGCGCCTAGCGCTTAATAGAGAAAGGAAGCGTGTGAAAGGGAAGCCACCAGTCATATGACTATTACACGAGTGCAAAAGAGATAGAAAACAATCCCAAAAGCGTGCCCGCTTTCGAAGTGACATATCAGCCGTATCAGCCTTCTCGACGGAGACTGTTATTTAAAAGTTATTGTATATTTAATTCTAGTAAGAAGTAAATTTACACAAATAATTAAAGCGATATGGTATCGTGTAGTGTAAAGGATTGCCCTGTTACCCACCGAAGAAATGACGGCAAACACTCGTTTCACAGGCAAATATGATTTGCCGGTTGATTGTTTTCAAGCGATATTTTGTCGATTTAGTAGCATAAATTGTGTAAGTTATCATTTTCTAGCATTAATTGTTAGTTATCCTATCACTGTGCGCTAATAATTTATCACAATAGTTAATATTAAAGGATATTTTGTGTAAAAATATAAATTGTCACGCTACGCTAGAGCTTGACTAAATGTTGAACAACCAATATCGATATTCGTTCGATAAACATACCTAATTAGTCTATGACATTAAGATGCCGTCATAGTCCCAGATTTAAAATACGAATGTGTATTTAATAAACTTGAAGGACCTTACTATGTTTTGTGGGATTTTTTGATAATATGTGATTTTTATTATTTCTGTTAAATTTAAGGAATACGCCAGATAACAAGTTCACACACGTTTGCAATTTGTAATTTGACACTCTCAATTCACATTATAGTATAAAACTTATAGCAAAAAAACGAAGATTTAAAATACCATGTTGTCGATAAAACAGTCAAACATCGATAGATGATTGCTCTGTTGTAATAGGCAACCCTATTCCTGTCCACACATAGACAAATTTACGCACACACTTGCGTTTCGTTTTTGGTTACGCTTTTAATCGTTGTCGGTCATTCTTTGTCATCTTAGTTCTGTGCATTATTTCGATTTAAAAAACAAGTAGGTACCAACTTGTTTTAAAAAAATTGTTTTTTTTCTAAAAACATTTGCATGGAAAACAAATCGCGACATCGGAGAAAAAATACCTTAATTATTGTACTTACTGAAAGAAGACATTATTTCGATTTAAAAAAACATTTTGAATTGCATTTAAATAATTTCATGGTTAACCCGGGAATAGAACACGAGAAAAAAATATCCTGTAGCTTTGTCATACCAATCCAAAGAATTCAATGTGAGAATTATTTTTTCAACAAATAACATAGGTCGGAAACAAAAAAAAATCCATCCAAGTTTTTTTTAATCAAAAAAATTTGAAAATAAGTTGGAACTTGTTTTTTAAATCGAAATGATGTCTTCTTTAAGTAAGATGTTCATATCCAATAATTAAGGTATTTTTCTCCGTAGTCGAAATATTTTCTTTTCCATACACATAAAAAAAAAAACAAAAAAAATTGAATGCAATTTTACTAAGTCTTAAAAATAAAATAAAGTCTTCTTTCAGCAAAATTCGCTATCTATGATATTTAAGGTACTTTCCCTCCATGTGGCATCGCCGTGGGACGCCCTGCGGCCCTAGCTACCGCGAAAAACGAAATTCGTAAATTTCGAGGATTTGTCTCTTTCACTCTAATGACGCCTTCGTTTGAGTGACAGGAAAAAATCCTCGAAATTTACGAATTTCGATTTTCGCGGTAGTAGGCCTGTATTTAAAATGAACAGGAAGTAACTGATTCTTAAACAGGATCCGCATGAATACTGATGAGGTGAATCATAGCATAGCATTGCAATGTTTTTTTTCAAACCGCGATGTAGGGGACGATCTTTTAATTTTTATATCGTTTGTATAGAAATATTCGGAACGAACTTGAATAAAGAAATACACATAAACAACTTATACTAGAAAACTTAAGCAAGACATATTATGATATGATATAAAGTATTGAAACACCTAGCCTGGGACACAAAATAGAATTTGTGCCTAGGACCTCCATATTCGTAATCTTAATCGTATACAGTAATACCGCGAACTTGCAATGTCCACAAATTTCGAGAATTTATCTCTGTCACTCTTACGACACCTTCGTTGGAATGACAGAGACAAATTTCCGAATTTTTAAGTTCGCGGTAGGGCCTCCGTTCATTTATTTAAATAACTTCACATCATATGGAATGGACATAATTACATTTTCATCACACTTGCTGTCTAAGCGCGCAATTGCTTGCGTGCGTAGCGGGTGTAATAGAAAAGTGAAATTCCCTAGGGAGTAATAGAATTGTCAGTACGTCATTTAATAATATTATATCTTAAAACTTCTTTTTTTGTCGGCAAGTGTGATGAAAAACATTGTATGCATCACGGTCGGTAAGCGGAATACTAACTCGAGTCATAAAAGCTCTCCGCCTAACGGCGTCGGGCTTCTAACGCTCTCGTTACCAATTCCGTACTTACCTCCCATGATGCACAATGTACTATTATTCTGCTTAGTACTACTCATTTCATATACATTCGTAGTTTAATGAAAAACAGGGTCGCGTTTTATTAAGTTACATTTTAGGTACAATTTCGCTGTTTGCCTCTCTAACGCACGCACATATGGGCTAGAAAGAGAAGCCAATAGCAAAATTGTAACTTTATAAAACGCGACCCTGGACTTAGTTGCGTAACATTATCCTGACGTTTCGGGCATGACGTTACGACGTTACGTTACACCCGTGGTATAATACGTATGAATTAATTTATACCTTCTAATTAAGTAAATTATTAGTTAAACGCGACACAGAGTCGCGTTTTATCGTTCGCTTTAATAAAACGCGACCCTGGTGGTTTTTCCTAGCTACCTACTTGCAATTATTCAATACCTATAGGTAAGTAGGTACTCGTACCTAAGTAATATGTAATGTAACCCAATCTAATATGTAGTCGAATATTCCATAGAAATAAAGAAACAAGATGTGCGGATGTACCTACTCATATAAATGTAGGTAGATGCCAGTCTTTTTTTACTCCTAATCCACAGCCATCGACCCAAACAATACAAAAAATATCTACCTGCTACAATGGGGGTCTCAGATTTGTGCTTTATAAGGATAGTGACCGAACGATATACGGAGATTATCTTCGTTCTTAGTTAGTCGCTCCAGGAAAAATGTCCACAGACGACGGGGACCGCGTCGATCAATATTTCGTTAAGAGGTACACGGAAGTTTGCATCATAATTCGATACCGCTCAAATTTGAATCATAAGGGTGACCGACGCCATGATTCGTGCACGATTCGAACGCGGGCTCGCTTCAACTTCAAACAAAAAGCTCTAACGAACACATAGGAGTTTGGTGGATTACAGTGATTCATACGGGTGAGCCCCCAGAAGGGGAGATTTTTATATTTACATCGTGTCCCTCGCGGCATGCGCGCCGCCACTCCGCCAGTCGCGCTACTACAGTTTCACACACGAACACCAGTGCAATAAAGCTCATGTAAATATTACTCCTACTACAAGATTCTACATAGATTGTTACTTTTCAAAACATTATTGTGTCAACAGTAGTGATGTGAGTGTTATCTATCATAAAAAGTTGTGATTAAGAAGTGAAACTATTCAAAACAGTGAGTGCGAGCTTCTTTCGCTTCGATCCAAGGAAATGCCGCCCGTTTCCTCTCAATGTATTTCAGGAAGCGTTTCAGCAAGGAACTTTTCGTTCCCATAACTCACGCTAGAGGTCAGTAAGAAAATATTAACTGTCTAAACTATGAAAAGTAATACAATAAATGAATTCGTGTTTAGACACCTATGCGTAGGTACGTATGTGGATGGCTAGAAGTGAATAGGGTTCAAACACCGACGAGCATTATTACCATCCCTTCTCCGCCCTTTACGCATGATCGACCGGTAGGGTTTTGGGGTTCACTGTGCGAGCCGAATCACTATAAATATATGTATGTAGATGTACCTATGGGTAACTATAGTTACGCACCCTACAGCAGCGGTATCGTACCTCTACAATTAGGTACCTACCTAAACACAAAGGGTGCGTGATTACGTAGGTACGTGGGTAGTCGAGTACTATGTTTGCACTTACAAATTTGTAATTACTGGGTAATATTACTGTTAATACAATTAAAAATGTGTCTAACATCAATTTAAACGTTAATAAGGGTTGAAATTTAAATGATGAATTCAAATGAATTAAACTTAATTGTTACCTTTTGTAGAAGTTCGCATTTAAGTGTACCGAATAAAATTATAATGTTATTACTACATTCACTTGCATTCTAACATTTCTAATTACCTAAATGTATTCGGTATTGTGTTTGTTTACTTCCGAGTGAGTGAAATCAAAATCAATCAAGTATCTCACTAAAATTTAATTCACAACTACTTCGATCTACCTAAGTACCTACCTATTTTTACGATATGTATTCTGTTAAATGTAAATAGGTTCTTATCACTTATCTACTTAATAGTACCTACTACATATAAGTAGACATTTTCGCCACAATACTTAAATTATATTATGTAGGTATGTTAACGTTCGCCTCCTTGTTCTTGTCATCACATCATTTCCGGGTTAATAGTTAACACTAACCAAAACAAAAATAAACAACAATCACTACTTAATCAATTTCCATAGGTAGATAAAATACATGCCAATCTAATACCCAGTGCCGGTAGGTAACTTAACTTCTTTACATACGTAATCTAACAGAAGATGCGAAGGTTTTAAATTGAACTCTGACAGAAATTAAGAAACTGAATAACATACAATATAGCAAATATTTACACTGAAAATAGCTACCTACATACATATATCTAACCGACAGCCTCATATCGTAATTCAATCTAGCGAATCAAAATCGTTGAATGCCTGCTCCGTCGCGCAGATTATAATTATATAGATCATAACGTTTTTATTGACACAGAAATGAGTGAGGCGTCTATACAGCAGTGAATAGCAAGCGACATGTTTGTTTTCATACCGGTCCGAATTAACGTCGCGATTGGTTCAAAATCCATAACTGGCCTCCGAGAGCCAGGTGTCGTTCACACCGCGGCCTCGCGCGCGCCTCGTCTCGTTAATCACTCGTGCTTGCTATTGTTAACGCACGGTGTACAGCCATCTTTGTCAAATTATGGACGATCCCGATTGATTTCAATAAATAATTGTGCTTGTGCTATTTAAATGAAACGAAATACGATTTTTGTGAGATTATTGCTTTGTGTTAGAGTATGAAGGGACATTCTCTTTTGTTTTACTACTAACATTACTGCGTTGAATGGAAGCGTTACGACTTACGGCGTTAACGACCATTAAAATGATGGATGATGTCGTCTTTTGCAAAAAGAGTGTAAAGTGATCGTTATAGTAAATAATGTGAAGGGTGCATTTAGTGTTTATGTTTGGGCGTACATGTGATGAGAACTGCGTCGTAATTTGTTGTACACATTGCATAAATGAGTGGAATGGCGTTGCGGAGCGCGCGGACCGGAGCATGCGCGCCAGTTGCTTCGCAATCTCTGGGAGCGCATTGAGTGTCCTTCGTTTACGTGTTAAGCAAAATGGGAAGGTCGAGATTCCCTGGCAAACCTCTCAAATTCCAGAACAGAAAACGTATTAGTGTACTATCGGGTGCTGTTTACCATGAAAATGCTCCGGAGAGCCAACCGCCCGCTCGTGGCGGGACCGCCAATGTTTTCACTGGGGATAAAGAGGTAAAAGCTTCTTTAGACTGATTGACATTGTTTTTTGACGGATGCGTTATATAAATTTGGTTTAGCATACGCGGAAATGTTATGTTTACGTAATAACTACTAGCATAAAGAGGCGATCGCAATAAGCGTCAAATACGACAACGTACTTTGACATTTCAATGTTCCATTTTCTTGTCAACAAATTTTACTCTTTAATTATCGTGCAGGCCTTATGAGTAGACAAAGGTATTATAGGTAACAAGAAAGCCAAATAGATATTTCAAGTCCATAGTTTGAGATCCTTCATCAAGTCGAGAATTAAGGATCACAGCATCTTATATTTGCTGTGAGTTATTGTTTATGTTCTACAGTAAGAGTTTGCTAGTTATTGAACAGATTGATAGATCATCATTAACAATAATAAAGAAAGTAATGAATGGGTGACATCTAATCACAATCTAAGTAATAATTATAAAAGTGTCAATGTAAAATAATCACAGGCAGTCAAGTTGTAGTTTGTTTTTGAAGTTTTTTTTAAATATTTGAAGTAGTAAATGTTCTTAGGAATGCATTAATTTGATTTGTTTTCATTTTGTTTTACTTAGGGGTTAGAAATATTGAGCTCAACATTTTTTGGTCTAGATTAGCTGATGTTATAATTAAGAAATTATTACAGAGATATAACGTAAGAGAGTAAGTAATATTTTATTTTTATTGAATAGGATTATATTTAACATCAATGAGTATCATTTTTGGCAGTAAAATACTATTAACTTGCGTTGCAATCACAATAGATCAGGAAAGGTTTCAGTGATCCTCTAATCAAAAATAATCTTGGTTTAAACATTTCAAAACAAAATCTGTGTATTTATTTATTAACAGAATCTGTGATAAAACTTATATTTGTCATAATTCAAATTATATTACTTACTTGGTAAACACCCCATTTAAAATCTTACAAACCACAACATCCGCAATTCTAACAATGTTGAAGAAATTTGCTGTGGGGGTTTTTAGGGCATTAACAATCAAATACAATTAATCTACCTTTCTTTTTATCCTTGGGAAAAGCAATTTTAGAATTATAACTACATTTATTATAATTAGCAATTTTAGAATTGTAACATATTAAAATATTTGGGGTATATATGAATTAAATATATTGGGAAAAGAACTTATTAAGTGATTTAAAATTGCTCCAATGAATTCAATGTACTTTAATTTAATAAGATTAAAATTCAATATTGAATTGTTTCGTCAATTTTATGCATTCTTACTGCTAAATTTTTAAGTAAACCCTTTTATATTTAGATCTAAACTATGAATATGATGCCAATTTTATTTCAATTTTGTCAAATTTTAGAAGAGGTGCACTTAAATTGCTACTTGACGAACAAACTTACATGAACATGATTATTGTCTTTCTACCGGCTATAACAATACAAACAACACTTGTGTTAATGGTAACAACACTAACAACTACTATAATATCAATCATAGTCTACATTTTCATTAGGCTGATACTATTTGTTAAGTAGCATAGTAAAAGTTAGCTGTAATCATGAGTAGATCCACTAAATATAATTTTGTATCATGTAAGGTCAATGCGGGTAAGACCGTCTATCAGGAAAGTCCGACTAAAAACTGATTTCCGACCCTAATTGAACAGTATAAGACTCATATGACGGACTTTCCTTCAAAATAAAATATGCCGGACTAAGCCGCACTGACCTAAAAAGATTTTACCAAGAATAGCCTATATTTTTGATTAACCAAACATTGCAACCATTATGTCTAGATGAAGGTTTTAATGCCATGGACCAATATTGCTATTAATTGAAAGTGTTGTGCAATGCTAACAAAGTACCTATAGTTAATTCATTATTTTCAAAATGTTGCAGCAATGTAATATTAGTTGAATACTTATTAAATTGACACATACAAGAATCAGTAGTGACAAACTTGTAACCTTGTTATTGTGTAGTGTCAGACAAGGTAGGAGACAGGTAAATTAAATTAAATTTATAGGTATTAAAAAGATACCTTGTATATAATAAAAAAAACAGTTCTGGCTAATATTCAACACATATTATGATTACATGTTTACTATGAGATAAAGCTAATCAAATGTACTTAATGACCCTCTTAATTTTCTGAATTGAAAACTTCAAAGTCAACTCTGTGTATGATGCAGCAATGTACTATAATAGTAGATTGTGTCACAAGGGATCAAAATGATATATGGGCTGTTTAAACCCGACCAATTTTAACAGTTTATTCCTGTCCACATTTAGAAACTATAATGTCATATAAACTTTTCTGGATATGGCCTAGTTTCAGAGTTTATTACCAGTTAAAAAAAACATATTTTGTAATTGTTACTCTGTACAAAAGGTCTTTTTAAGGTGTATTTTCAGTGAGGGTGTTCATTAAAGCCCAAATGAAGTGTGGAATCCTGTGTGTTATGATGAATTGTTAACATCCACTAAGAAAGATACCCGTGTGACACATACTGCCTTTCACACTACCTATGAGACAAACAAAAGATACATCATATCATCATCATCATTGTCATCATATCAGCCGAAAGATGTCCTCTGCTGAACATAGGCCTCCCCCAAAGATTGCCACAATGACCGGTCCTGTGCCACACATCATATACTTAATATTTTAAAAAATACTTCATTCTGAGGAAATCTATCAATTATGATCTGACAATTTATTTTCACATTTCATTGTAATTTTTTAGGTTGGCAATAGAAAGTCCTTAGAACAGAAAAGTGCCACTGTTCCCTCCTAGCAACGAAGAAAAGGCTAGGCTCGCATTCATACAGTATGCTCATTCATATGAGAATCATTAATAAAAAAAAATATTAACTGGAAAATCCTGTTAGCTTTTAGCATATTCTGAAAGATAATTACAAATAAACTATTCTGATTCTGATAATTTGACTACAAACTAAATAAGACTTTTCTGTTTTTGTTCTTTGAATGCACTTCACTTTGAAATTGTTATGTTATGACAGGCATTAATAACCTATTTTTACTTATTTTTCTAGGAAGAAGAAAAGAAAGAAAATAGCACTGAAAATGAAACAAATGGGTGTAATGAAAACCTACTGAATAACTGTGTGGTAGATAACAACATTGAAAACCCAGACCTTACAACTAGTGATTCAAAGTCTCCTGTCCGCACTCGCTCACAGAACAAAATGGAGCAAGTTAAAGGTGAAAAGCCTAAACCAGTGAAGAAAACTGTAACCTTTGGCACTGTTGAAAGCTGTGAAGACATTTTCTTGCCATTGAAAAAGATTCCTCTAAAACATCATGCACCCCTTGTGCCTATTATCAAAAAGAAATCATCATTGAAACAAACAGAGTACTCTACTTTCAATAGCATACTAAAGCCAGCAAAACTGACAGATTTGAGTTCAAAGTCATCTGATAATCATGAAGGGTATTTAAGGAAAAACCTTAATCCATTATCGAAGCCCATGAACAAGTTCTCACAGTTTAGTGATAACCGTTGTATATCTCCACCGCCTCGTAACATATCTCCAGTGGATAAAGAGAGTTCGTCAAAGTTTGTCCTACCTGTAAGAAGTGCTCATTCATCTAGGGTTATCAAACCAAATAAGAAATTTATAGATGGTGAGGAACAAACATCTGCAACCGGTACTGTGGGCTCAGCAAAGGTACTAAAGAAGCCTAAACTGAAGAGGCTTTTATTCAACAATCTACCACAGGATGAAGACACTCCAGGTGATGAGGCTTCAGATGTTACAAATGAAACAGAAAAATCCAGAGACAAGCAGCTTTTAACACCTTCCAGTTTATTCAAAGACAAAACTACAAACTCATTTTCTGGTCTCAGCAGCAACACAGTAAGGAAACCAAATGTCAAGCTTAATTTATTCTCTAATAAGGATAAAGAAACAGAATATGCACAAGATGAAAATTCAAATGTTGAGGGAGGTGACAAAGGCAAGACTATGGAACAAAGTAAGCCTAGTAAAGAGGAGAGAGCTGGTCATGCAATGCGTAAGCTTATGGATATATCAGATGCAAGTAGTTCAACCAGTACTAGTAGCGGTTCAGAATCTGAGGAGAGCTGGGACAGTGACAGCCTGGAGGGAAGTGGGAATGAGGAGGAAAAACCACCACCTAGTCCAGAAAGAGAAAAGTCATCTGCTAGTCAGCTGCTCAGTGGCAAAGTTATAATAAGGGAAGCCAGACTACAGTTAAATACCCCTGCTCAAGCCACTACCGGCTTAGATGGTCCATTCTCAGCACCAACATCTACATGTAAGTTTCATATTTGAATTTCTCTTAACAAAAGGTCACAGGCTTCATAAAGTTAGTAGGATGGAGCATCTCAGCAGTAAAATTATTTCCCTGAGCAATAATTTTTGTGGTAGGTTGGACCTGCATGTTAATATGAAACGAATTATATGTCTGTTTATATGCTTTTTTTTCAGTATTTACTACTTATCAGATTTTTCCTTATGCTTATTCAGAGGTTTCCCCATAATAAATTCATATTACATTATCTACATCCCTTATGTCATTTGAGACTTCGTCATAATTACAATGTTTGTATTTCAGCTCCTAACCCTCCAACCACAGTGACATGTGGTGTGTGCGGTGCAGTACGATTCTACAAGTTTGTAAAGCAAGCTCGCAAATTTGGAATATATTCCTGCGAATCATGTCGAAAGTTTATTACAAAGTTGTTGAAGAGAGAAAAACTAGCACACAAAAATGGTACTATTGTCATGCAATGTATGAGAGAAGAAGGTCAGTACAAAGTTTTGATATTTATTTGTCACTAGTGAGGCACAACCCATTTTCATCTAGTTATCAAGTTTAGCAAACAAATGAAGGAAATTCCTTTAAGTTAAAAGGTAAATAGTGTTTAAAGGACCTACAGTACAGTTATTTAAGACTTGTTACACTAAATAGTTATATAACTGTAGGTTTTGTTTTCCTCTACAAAAGCATTAGATTTGTGATGTTTGTTCTTTTTTGTTCATTATTTTGACTAAAATCGAACTTATTTAAACTTGATACTTTTCGTTTCAGGTAACTGCATCGTTCCTCCAATAGTGAGATCACAACAATGGAAGCTGGTACGATCTGAAAATAGATCGCGGTGTCCTGCTTGTTGGTTGAAAATGTGTCTTCGAGCCTTCCAAGTGCCGCCGAGCGTTAGAGCAGGGCTCACAGCCATGCTGCCTCCTTCAATGAGAGCCAGCGTTAAACTATCTGGACCTATAGTTCAGGTTAATCCATTGAGGCTAGGTGCTGGCAATACTTGGTCAAGCTCATCTGCATCTACGCCAGCACTAACAAATGCACCAACTGCTAACGAAAATGAAAGCAAAGTCTTTATTCCTTTGAAACCCAATAAAAAGCCTGAGGAAAGCAATGAAAAAATAATTGAAAAGGTTGAGGTAAGACATGAAAAACTAGAGTGCTTCAAAAAGCACCTTTTCTATTACATTAATTTGTTTATTTGGTCCTGCCGGATCCCCGATTCGAGTTTTGGAGTTTTGGAGTTGGTTTTTCCACTAATGCATTTAGTTTCCCTACAACTCATTATTAGGCATCCGGCAGACTTGACCAGCCCAGTCCTACTCTAGGTTGCCCACTTTCCGAGCGAAATCGAGCATTCCAATCGTGGAGCGAAGCATAGTGTTTTGGATATGTAGATAATATAATATATGATAGGATATGTAGATACATATATTATTTCCCATCTAGAATGCTAACCTCCAGTCTTGTCACCAAACCCCTAGTTTGGACTTCAAGGCAAGGACCATGTGCATGCACTATAGGTCGGATACATGTACACTAGTGTCCATGAGTTTCCTTTGTTGAAGCAGTTGAAGAGAATGTAACAATTTCATTTGCTAATCGAAGATTGGTTAATCTGTAATCAGCGATGACCAGCCCCTTCTCTGTCCAATTTGATGCGAGTTTTTGAAAGATTTGTTAATTAGTTATCTTTTATTTACAGGAAAAGACTAAGAAAGATCAAGTTTCAGCTGAGGAAGATGGCGAAGATTTCAGTGAAAATAGAAAACGTCGAATTACTAGGGTTAAAGTTCGGAAGAAAGATAAAGGTGATCAAGGTGACTCAAAACAGTCTGAAGATCCTAAACGACAGAAAGTTGAACTTAAGGGACCAAGGGTCAAGCATGTGTGTCGTAGTGCATCAATTGTTTTAGGCCAACCTATTGCTACATTCCCTACCCAAGAAGAGAAAGAAAAACAAGAAAAATCTGCTTCATCTGAAGAGGATAACAGTGTATTACCTGTTGTTGAAAAGAATGTGGCAGCTGCTAAAGTGTCTACCTGTGATATGGAAATGGATACTGAAAATAAGGCACCTGCAATAATATCTGAAGTCACTGTTGGAAAAGTTGCTGATGTTGAAATGCAGGAGCCAAAGAAGAGAAAGGTGGATACAGAGGTATCTGTTAAAGGCCCATCCAAACAGGAGTCTAGTGAAGATGAAACTGTGATGGATCTCATACCGAAGAAGGCTTCAATAAAACCTCTAACGAACATTACAAATGTAAGTTTAAATTTTATTACCAATGAAAATATGTTAATTTGTGACGTGAACCAACATGATACCACTGAAAATGTGCCAAATCATTAAACTATATTAACTTTACTTACAGATGCGTGGACGGTCTCAGAAGTTTAGTCAAAATCGTCCAGAACTGATCTGTGTGGACTTCTGGGAAAGTTATGATCCAGATGAAGTTTGCAGTTCTGGATTTGGCGTCATCGGTACCGCGCCATTTACCGTTGCAAGGCTATGCTTCCTGTGTGGTAGTGCAGGAAAAGAAAAGGTAATACCGTATGTTGATACTTAGTGAAGTGCTCTGAATCTAAACAAAAATATCGTAATATTTGGTAATGTAGGCATAAATTAAAAAGCTCTGAATACAATTAAATATGAATATTATAATATATAATTTTTTGTTGTAGCTACAATATTGTTTTGAAAATATTACTTTTTGACGAGTAATCCAATTTGAAATCTACTTCATATAATATAAAATGTCATCATTCTTTTATATTGTAGGTAGTCATAACAGCACATCAATTTGTCATTCAGCTGTTATTATAGTTATATTAGAGTAAAATAGTACCACATTTCTTTTAATTTTCAATTCTTGTATAAAATACATATATGATAGATTATAATCTAGTTTTGTTTTAATGTTGATAGTAGGTATTTACTGAAATCTTACAACATAACAGCTGGATGACAATGTGCTGTTATAATTATAATTATAATAAAAATAATGATGACATTTTATAATATTATATTAAATAGGAGTTATTTTCATAGTGGGAATACCACCAATCACTTTAGTGGCAACAGCTGGGAATTTTTATTTTCACTAGTTACTAAAGGTAATATTATAGGAAAAAAATCCTACTTCTCTTCAATCCTTACCACAAACAAACCGGTGGTAGGTAAGGTAGGAGGTAGGTGGGAATGAGCCATCTTATCTGTAGGTAGGTAGCAGTAGCCGCGGAAGGGCACTCGAGACAGTTCCGATAACCGTTCCAGATGCTGGTGTGCAGCTCGTGCTGCGAATGGTACCACACGTGGTGCGCGGAGGAC
The DNA here is from genome assembly GCA_025490895.1 of Thaumatotibia leucotreta. NCBI lineage: Eukaryota > Metazoa > Arthropoda > Insecta > Lepidoptera > Tortricidae > Thaumatotibia > Thaumatotibia leucotreta. The sequence goes on from JALPQI010004481.1 coordinate 17,996, forward strand.
CTGGCGCGCGGCGGCTGGACGTGCGCGCGCTGCGTGTCGTGCGCCGCGTGCGCGCGCCCCGCCGCGCGGCTGCGCTGTCGCAGCTGCGCCCGCCACTACCACGCCGCCTGTCTGCCCGCGCCGCCGTCGCAGCATAGAAGCGATTGGCCGCAGGTAAATATATGCACGAGGGGCCCACGTGCCGAGTGCGAGTACAGTACAGTCAAGTGCAATAATAAGTATCGAAAGAATCCGTTCATAAATATGTTACGACGTTCTTATTACACAGAATTAGAGTGCACTGGGACATATTTTTGAACGTTTTTGTATACCCCTTATTTTGTCTTCGACTGTACGTACTGATCGTTTCACCTGATTATGCGCAGAATTTTATGTTAGAATCTTCCATTTCGTTCAAGATTATACCTACTAAGGAATCGTTTGCATCATTCGGGACTCACTGGTTTTTCGACTAGTCCATTGTTTACTCGGAATATTTTCTTTGCTCGTTTAATTCGACGTAACATCGACTCAAATATTAATACTTTGACGGCCCTGCCACCGTTAATTGAGGAGTGTCTTTACGAGAGCGTATTTCCACTCTGTCGACAAGGTTTGTTTTTTCTGTTTTTATAAGTGAAATAATTTCTATTGGCAGAGTGGAAATAAGCCCTTTGGATAAGACACCCCTCAATTATTTCATCGACGTTTACAGATTTGCAGTACGTGCCTCAAATGCAAGAGCTGTGACAGTGGCCGCGTTAGCAAATTCGTTGGAAGCCTACCATTCTGCGGGCCGTGTTTCAAGTTACGACAGAAGGGCAACTATTGTCCTCTTTGCCAAGCATGTTACCGGGATAATGACTTTGATAGCAAGGTAATTAATTTACATTATCTCTATAATTTGGTTCCATTAGGGTTAGTTTGAAAAAAGCATATAATACATTGGCAAATTGTGTTTAAAAAAGCCATTTAACCGTAATGGAGCACATCCCTTTTGCACTTCCTATAAAAATAGGGTAATAATATTTTACTTGCCACTTTTATACAAATAATCACAAATCCATTCAATGCTGATTATGGAGCAATCACCTTTGTCTTTTCACTCGACATTAAGATTTGCTGGGTCACTCTTAAAATCACAGTTGAGATGACAATAAAATTTCTGAAACTAATTTTTTGACAGTTACGTGGCCATGGTGGGTCATCAACTAATAATGTTAGTAGAGCGTGCAGGATAAAACATTTCTAGCTTTTGTCCCCTGAGTGCCTTATTTGCCCATTGTGATTAATTTGTAAATCATTTTAGATGATGGAGTGTGGATGGTGTGCGCGGTGGGTTCATGCCAGTTGTGAGGGGTTATCTGGAGAAGAATATCAACTCCTGTCAGCTCTCCCGCCGTCTATTGAATACATCTGTTGTAAGTGCATGCCCAACAATCCACCTTGGAGAAAAATGTTGACTGAACACCTTAAGGGAAGATTATTACATCTATTGAAGCTCCTAGCGAAGAATAGGAAGGCGTGTGCACTTCTTAAATTAACGCCGCACAAAAATACGCCTGTGCCCAACAAGCCTTATCGAATTATGTCTCCACAAGCGATTAGAAAATTGCATTTTGGTGCCGATGATGAAATGAAGAATACTTCTGAGACTAAAGTGTACAGAAATTCTTCAAGAGGGCGACGAAATAACTACGCACAGAAATCTGACGACCCGAGTTCATCCCAAATATGGCATTGCTCGTCGTTGTTAGCTGAAGATGATATGGACAAAGAAGGAATTCCCCACCCCTCCCATAAAGTTGTCAATTTGCAAGAACCTCTCATGCAAAACAAAGAAATATGTTTTACTACTGGTATTTTTGGCACCAAAACAGAATTTGATACACCATGTGTTGAGGTTCATGAGAATAATCCTGTTCCTAAACCGGAAAAAGCAACAACAATGTTGCCCACCACCGTACATGACGACAAATATGAGGCTATTTCCGATGACGACGAACCAGCAAAAAGTATTTTGCAAGCACGTAGCGAGCAAGAATTAAGTCCAGCTGTGATACGTAATCCAAGTACACCCGGACTTGCTACAGGTACTGACGAATTAAGCCGAATAGTTTCACCATCACTGCTTGATATCAAGAAAAGAGTTAACAGTGATGAATATATTTCTTTAAAAGATTTCAATCATGACATGCAAGAAGTTATTCAAAGGACAATTAATGATGACCTAAAAAGCATTTACAAGGAATTATTCTCAGAAACATTTCCATGGTTTGACTGTGAAAATAACTGTCTTCAACCCAACTTGGAAGTTGAGCGAGACCAAGAAGATACTGAATCTGTAAAGGATCATGAAATGACTGATGACAAGCACCCCCATATTGCAACTCAGTCTATTGAACGACAAATAGACCAAATTGTACCAAAGTTAGAGGTTGAGGGTCAGAATGAAGATGAAGACTTATTGGAATTTTACCCTGTTACTGATTCAAGAACCTGTGTGCTTTGTAAAATTGTTGGAGATGGTTCACCTGCAAAGGAAGGTAGATTGCTATATTGTGGGCAAAATGATTGGATTCATGCTAACTGTGCCCTCTGGTCGGCAGAAGTTTTTGAAGAAATTGATGGATCCTTACAAAATGTCCATTCAGCTATATCCAGAGGAAAGATGATTAAATGTGCTGCTTGCGAAATAAAAGGAGCAAGTGTTGGATGCTGTGCCAAGAACTGCAGTGAGACATATCATTACGCATGTGCAAGGAGAGAAAATTGCGCATTTATGGATGATAAGAGAGTATTTTGCCCAACACATGGAAAAGATGTCCCAAAAATAAGCTTGCAAAAAGACGCCGATTTTGAGCTTACAAGGCCCGTGTATGTGGAACTTGACAAAAAGAAAAAAAGATACAGTGAAATTAAGAAAGTCCAATTTTTAATGGGATCGTTGACAGTAAATAGTCTTGGCAAAATTGTGCCTCCCGTGTCCGACTACGAAGATTTTTTAATGCCTGTCGACTTTTCATGTACTCGTCTGTTTTGGTCTTGTAAAAAACCGTTAAAGATAGTGAGATACACCATTAGAACCAAATTAATTTTGGCTGAACCAATACCTGGATTTGACTTTGGAGTGAACATCACTGTAGATCACTCAACAGAAGTGCATGTTGTAGAACGTGTTATGGCTGAAATTGGTGCTTGGCATCAAAGTTTACAGACAGGAACAGCAAAGCCGGCTTTCCTGCTTAAATGTGATAAGTCTCCAATAAAGAATGGTAATGCATTAACATTAGAAGATATGGCCGTTAAACAAGTTGTTGAGCACCTGTTAGATAACGTATGTAAACTAGAGCAACAGGATGAAGAAGAACCCCAAAATACAGCAGATTTGTTACCACCAGAATTGAAAGATGCTATATTTGAAGATCTTAATCACGACCTTTTAGACGGCATTTCAATGCAAGACATATTTCCTAAATTGATGTCTTATGAAGACCTTGTTGCAATGGATCTGAAAAATGAGTTTTACGGTGCTATTGGTCAATCTGATGATAAAAATAGTGATGCTCGATCAACAACAGACTTTATCGATGAATTACTTAACGCCCGATTAGAATCAGGAAGTAAGGAATTGAAAAGAAGTAAATCAGAGATGCTTTTACAAAACCATAACTTAAAAACTTTATCAACTGGTAGAGGACAACAAAGATCGAGTAGCTTAACATGGAATAATAAATTCGATTCAAATTTATTGACTTCTACAATCAAACGATGTAAAATGGGCAGAACTTCCACTGTCACTGGAAAACCTACTTCAACACATAGAGTGACAACAGTCGACAACCCCTTAGAATCAATCAAAGAAATCGATTCTATACCTGCAGAAAAAAAAGTTAAATCCGAGTCGATTAGTAGCAGCAGTGGCAATTCAACATGTGAGGAAGCACCACACACAAGTGGTATTAATTACCGTGCTACTTCACCTAAACCAAAGGACGAAAGTAAAAATGAGAAACCAGATAAATCAGATGCATATTATGCTGCTGGCTTCATAGATTTCTACACGAAAATCCAATGTAGTCCTATATCCCAACTTGACGGAACTGCAGACTGGTCAGGATCAGAAAGCACCTGTAGTTCGCGCCCAAATAGTCCTCGTGATGATGATTTTTCTCCAATATCACAGCTAGACGGCGCTGAAGATCACCCAGGAAATGAATCTATGAGAAATCAAACTAACCAGTTTCTATACAGGGCAAGTGGCTCAGAAAGTACGTATACTGTAACTATTGCCGGAAATACAATTAGTGGACAGCCAGAACTGGTTATGAGGCCTTTGGATGATGGATCTTGTATTTCCGGACAAATAGAGCAGCCAGTACGATGTGATAGATGTCAATGTACTTACAGAAATAAAGAATCCTATGACAGACATGTTCCATCCTGTGATATGATGTCTACGAGCGAAAGTGAGAGTGAGAACCCCAAATCACCAGAAAATCGAACTTTGACAACACTGCAAAACGCTTTTCAAGGAGCTTTTGCTCAACCTATGATCATACATACAGGTGTCGTTAGTGGTACGGAAAATACAGTCAAAGCAGAGGGTATTTCCGCACGGCGGACATCGATCAACACGCGACAAATTACTATTAACGGCACCATAGTCGAAACACCGTCACCTGGTCCTGCGAATGAAATGACTATGACCATAACAGAGCAAATGAAATCTGGAACAGTGATTTTCGATCAAAGCAAGACAACTAATGTTCAAGTATCTGCTAATCAGCAAGTTTTATCATCTCCTCAGATCGTAGTAACACCACAAATGTTATTACCTCCTAAAACTAGTTCAGCAGGTGGGCAGAAAATAATGACATCACAAATCATCACTCAACCTGGTGTACTTCCGTACAATATTTGCGTAAAACCAGGAAATACTACCTCCAATATACAGCAAATACAAAGTGGAACTGACATGGCACAACTCTTGTCTAGTGCGGGAGGCATACAAGTAATTTCGTCAAACTCAAACCAAGTTTTAACTATACCATCAAACCAGGGAAATATTACTACCATGGTACAGGGAAAAAGTCAAGTAGCTAATTTTCCAAATATGGCTAGCGCATCCTCTCTTACGTTGCCCGTGAATTCTATACAAGGTATGCCAAACGCATCAATAATTCAGAATATCCAACCCATGATTCGACCCCAAATTCAGGGAAATCCTACCATTGTTGTGCCGGCAATGACTGCCCAAAGACTAACATCTCCGAGTACACATAAACAACATATAATATTGCCGGGCAACTCACAGAAGTCTCCAAAGAAGCAGCCAGCGCCCGTACAACCTAAGCCTATTTTCCAAGCCACGAACCGCGGCCGAGGGAGACCAATACCAAAACCTACAACAATTAAAAGACAGACAAAATTGGAAAAGACATTTACCACTATTAATCAATCTCCAATTGGCGCTGGTAATACTGTGATCCAATTGCAGACCAATAATCAATCGGGCCAGCCATCTATAATAGTGCAGCCGGTTGCTAATCAGAACATAATGTCTGCTTATGTTGAAGCCTTGTCCCAGCAGCAAAATCAGAACATGCAGTACATTGCAACACTAGCACCTCAAGGTGATTTTAAAACCACTCCGACACAATTTATTTCGCAAAGTGGATTAATGCCTCAGACTTTTCAAATACAACAAACGGAATCAGGAGGTTTGGTTGCGGTACCCAGCGGAGGTATCCCAGTTCTATTACCGCAAGGAAATGTTGGAATTTTGCCTCAAGCTATACAACAAGGTGCTACCATTTTGCCTCAAGGCGCTTTACAGACTCAAGGTATTTTATCTCAGGGTCCAAATGGTCCAACTATTCTACCGCAAACAATACACACACAAAACGGTGCTACGATTATACCACAGGGAACTATACAAGGCCTTACACCTGGAAATATAACATCGCAGACTGCCACTCTCTTACCTAATAATACTCTACAGGCAGGAGGTGCGGCCGTAGTACCACAGAGTGGAATTGGAAATGGACAAAACACAATATTGCCAAATGCTATACAATCGCAAGGCAATACATTAATATCTTCGGGACCAGGTGCAACAATATTACCACAAGGAACTTTGTTACCACAGTTTTGCAATGATCAAGTTATCCTGGGATCAACTCCTACTCTAGAAATGGTTACTGATCCTTCAGGGTGCATGTATTTGACCACAACACAACCAGTGTATTATGGCCTTGAAACAATCGTACAGAACACCGTAATGTCTTCTCAACAGTTTGTATCAACCGCCATGCAAGGGGTACTCGCTCAGAACAGTAGCTTTTCTGCTACTACGACACAAGTATTCCAAGCCAGCAAAATAGAACCTATAGTAGAAGTTCCCACCGGATACGTCGTCGTGAACAATGTCGGCGATCAAGCAGCATCGTCGACACCAAATGTGGTTGCAGCGCAAAATGTCCAGTCATCACCTCAATCGCGAAAAGTCAAAACACCCGTGCCTAATTTAACCCTGCAACCTCTACCCGATAAGTTATCGAATAACAACTCCAACCGACAAACGCCGAAAGTTATACAAATGAGTCCAGCATCTTTATCAATGGGATCACATGCTGGCCCTACTATCATAACAGGGCGACAGAATATAAATCCGATTACTTCTCAAATACATGGAATGGCAATTTCAAGCACTCCTCAGCAATTCCAACGCTCAAATATGAGCAAACCAAACAATGTTTCAATGTCTCCAAATGTCACTTTAATATCCTCGACGGGGCAACCTGTTATGGCTATTTCGCAATCGGTACCGCACTCGGCTCCATCGTTTTCAATACAGTCAATTCCGATATCGCAGCCTATTGTCTCGAGTTCAATAGCACCTTCAATTAATAAGAATAACTTGAAAATGGAGAATTCACATGTTATAGAGATAAGTGGTAACCTACAAGAAATGTCAAATTCATTAAGCATGCCTACTATAAGTGTAACGCAGAGCTTAAAGTCACCTACACCATGGAGGCAACTTACACACTTGACTCCAATAAGCAGCACAGATAACAAGATGGAATTACAAGCCATGACAGTCAAGACAAGCAATGTCAACGCACCTGCTATAAATATGCACAGTAACAGCAATTCCCTTACATGCAGACCACATGGACACAATGAATCAGAAAAATTAAATCAGAATATGTTAGTGCCAATGTCTAATAATAGTACAATTTCCGGTATGAATATACATTCTCAGCAGTTTGAATCGAGCGTAAATGTGAGCCATCACACATCACATTCATCATCAAATAATGTAATTCAAATTACAGCTGGAAACATATATCCCCCATGTTCAGTTATGAACAGTAACTTTGATGCTGATACATCTTTGAAATTGAGTAAAATCAATGCCTTATCGAAAGCTGAAGGAGGGCATATTAACTTTTCACAAGAAATAATGGCATCTCATTCACAGCAACATTCTCAGAATGAAAAAGTTTTTCAGAGCATGGGGACTAATGACAATAAACAAAGTATAGACAATAACCAAGTGAATATACACAAACTGAATAGTTGCCAAGTAGCAAGTAATATGAGTAATCTCATGGGAAGCACACCTGCCATCAGTATCATACCACATAGCGTAATGCGACCTCAAATGCAGCACAATCAGAACACCATTTCAGTATCCAGTCCCCAAAACCAGATGTGTGCTAATTCAAATGTGTCTTCGCTTGGACAAATGCCCCATTTAAATGCTGGTAATAATAATCACCAAAATATGAACATGACATGTGAAGATATCGGCAATAATAGAGCGAACTCAACTGTAACCACTGACAACATGCACCAAAATACCCAGCAGCATGACATCAACGCGCCCATGAACGCATCGAGCCTACCACATGGTAATATGCAAATTATTCCACATGACAATAGCCAGCTGTCGAACCCTAATCAAATACACATAATGAATGGCCAAATACAACATAACCGGCAAATAGATAATAGTAATCAATTGCAACAAATAAATCAAGGCCCACTGAACAGATCCTTCCATGAAAACATTTCCCCTGGACAACAGTCCCACAATCAAACCAACATGCTTTCTAATCGTAACACCCCTGATAATAACTTAATGAACCATTCTATGAATATGCACGGCATAAATAATAATCATAATATGAATAGACAAGCAAATGACATCAATCATATGCATAATATGTCGCAATCAATGACAAATATAAATAATATACAAAATAATCGAATGGTGATTGAGAACATGCAGTCACATGGTATTAATAATATGGGTCATCAAATGCATTCTAATAGATCTTTGGAAGGAATGCACAACTCACAACTTCATAGTATGCAACAAATAAATCATCACATGAGTACTAACAGATCCCAAATGGACAATAATATGCAGGGAAATCAGCAAATGACGTTGCACCAAAATAGACCAATTGAAAACGTTGGGCATCATCATCAAATTCCAAGCCTGATGCAGATGCAAACGAATCGGGCTCACATGGAAAATAATAGTTTAATGGGAATGCACCAGCACCTGCCCAATCAGATCCATAATAGACAGCAGATGGAAAGCATGCATATGCACCATATGTCAAATAGTGCACCAAATATGGGTCATGGCAATTCAATGGATAATTCCAGCTCAATGCCAACGCTGCTCGGTAATAGACATGACAACAATGCTATGGTTATGCAAAATCTTAGCCCCATGAATCAAGTACCTAATAACAGGACCTCTATAGACCATCCTACAATGATGCAACATCAAATTAACAATATGAACAATGGCAATATTCACAACAATAGCATACAAGTTGGGAACAATTCAAACCACCAAATTAATAATACTATGTTGCATGGTCCTAATATACCAGATATCAAAAATGAGATATCAAACTCTTGTAGTGGTAGTTGCTCAAGCAACAACACGCAATTTTCGAATAACCAATCTACTTTCGAACTATGCTCAGGCTCAAATATGCCTACAAACAATAATATGAATATGAGTACCAGTAATATCATTCATGGCATGGGTGTTAATAACTCTAATATGGCGAATAATAATATGATGAATAATGTCAACAACAATGGTATATACGGATCAAATGCTCAAAACAACATATTGAACCATGACATGCTGATGAATTGCAACAATTCTTCCGAACTCAATATAAACAATCTTATGCCGAATAATTCCAATCACATGATGATGAACAATTCACAAACACACGCCACGGGTAACCAAAACCAAATGATGAGTAATCAAGTGTCTAACAGTGCTCAAATTAACATAAATAGCTGTAGTATGAGTTCAACAAACAATACATCTAATCAAGTCGCCAATATTGATAATCAGCTGAATCGGTCAAATGTAGTTAATGATAAGTTCGGTCATGACAATTTAAGAGGCAAAAATATCATGGGCCCGCCAACAAACAACAATCTGACCAGTAATGACAGCCCTAAAATAAATATTGTGAATACTGATAAACAAAATCACACAATATCAATGAATAATCAAATGGGCTTCATGCAAGTGAATTCTCAGAATAATCGAGTTATTAATCTTCCAGAAAGGAATAGGTTGTCCAATACAAGTTTAGATAACAACTTGAATCAACATGTACCGCAGCAACACAATATACGCGTAGTAACTAACAGCAACAGTAATAGTGTTCCTGATCCTTTAACATTTCAACAGAAAAACGAAAATAATGGAACTATGATAAATGTACCATTCCAAGCTATACCAAATAGTGCACCTATGAATATAAATGTAAATTCGAGTAATAATACTGTCAATATTACCGTGCAGAACAACTTGGTTGATCCAAAGATTGCATCAAAATCCGCTGCTGATATTAATTTCCCACTTCAATCTAGTACTAATATGATACAAAATCAAAGTGGTAACAATAATATGATATGTATACCTGTACCTAATAACACTATAAGCCTGCCGACACAGAATACATCCAGCATAACATTGCCGAAGGCTCCTCCTACTCAACAGTCGGGTATACCAACCAACGTCGTCAACCCAATGTCTATGAGACCGATGAATAGAGTGTTGCCTTTGCATCGTGATGGTCAGAGTAAATCATCCCCGAAGAATTCGACAAGTTCTTGTACTAAGACCCCACCAGTACCCAAACCAAGAACGGTTAGCCATGACATGCCTGATCTAAACATCAAAGACGAAACTATTGACAGCGATTTAGAAAAGGCGATTGAAGAATCCAAAAGAATGATGGAATTGGAAAAAGCCAATAGAGAAAAGGAAGAAATGGATGCCGCTCGCGCCATTCAGCTCTCAACAGAATTGCAAGCTAGTCATAGTTCTGTTAGTCCCATAGTCGCGCAGAGTAGCATTATCGAATCTGGATCAACTACTCCGGAAATGACGTCCTTACCGAATTTAGATGCAGAAATGATAGAAGTGGAACCACCGAAAGTTTTACAAGAAAAAGATACTAACAAGGTTCCTGTACAACCTAAACTAGTTAGCGGACCATCTAAAGTTGCAAAAAGGCCTATATGTGACAGAAAAATTGATAGTGATGTTGTTGTTACAAAAAAGCCAAATAAAACGGCAAAAGGTCAGGAAAATAAAGGAGTGTCATTACAAAAACCAACACCAGAACCCCCTAAAGACGATGGACCTAAATTAATATATGAGGTAACCTCGGAAGATGGATTTAATTACACTTCAACATCATTGACTGATTTATGGGCTAAAGTGATAGAGGCCGTTCAAAATGCAAGGCAACAATCAGGTCTACCTCTAATTCAATACAATTTGCCGTCAACTCTGTCTGGAGCCCACTTACTTGGACTTAACAACAATGCTTTAAGATACCTCATTGAACAATTACCTGGGGTAAGTAAATATAATATGGTTGCGTCTTAATCACTGAAATATGTTTTCACGTCATAAGTATTATATTACAACGATTCTTATTTTTCAGGCTAGTCGGTGCACAAAATACAAATTACGGCAGGGTCGGCCTCTCAACAGCTGGGACAATGACTTGGACTTGAGCGAAGGATTTAAAGAAAGTCCATGGGGAAGCGCACGTACTGGTCCAATAGCCCGTAAAGCAAGCCACGATATGTTTAGCTGGATGGCATCACCATTCAGAGAAGAGCCACCTCCGTTAACCGGCCAAGATGGAGAAAGCTCTATTTCGAGGTACATTACAATCAAATATTATTCATAATTTAAGCTACATTCAACGGAATGATTTTGACTAACATTTGTTATTTAACATGGCACGGTTATAACTACATATTAAGTATTTTTGGTCCAAATCGTAGTTCTGATGCGATATACGTAGTTCAAAATTACATAGGTATTATTTTAAAAGAATTAGAAAACAACTTTTCTTTACACTACATCCTTTTTTGTCTATTTCAGACGACTAGCAACTCTACCACCAGCAATGCGATTCAGGCAGCTAAAGGAAACCTCAAAGGCCTCAGTCGGCGTCTACAGATCTCACATTCATGGTCGAGGCTTGTTTTGTAAGCGGGAGATTGAAGAAGGTATGATACCTACTATTATTTAATTGTTTATATCATAATAATGCAATTTTGATTAAGAGTTGATATTTACTCATTGATTAATTAACAGGTGATATGGTGATTGAATACGCCGGTGAAGTAATTCGTGCCGTATTGGCCGATCAGCGTGAGAAAAGATATGAGGCAATGAGCGGTCGACGGGGCGTTGGTGGCTGCTACATGTTCCGCATCGACGACAACTTGGTGGTAGATGCCACGCTGAAAGGAAATGCTGCTAGATTCATAAATCATTCATGTGATGTAAGTTCCAATTTATCTCAATTATTTAAATATTTCATTGTAAATTTAATGTGATTACCATGAATTAATTCACGATTTTTAATGATTTCAGCCAAATTGCTACTCACGCGTCGTAGACATCCATGGCCACAAACACATCTTGATATTTGCACTACGTCGCATCAGCGTTGGCGAAGAACTGACTTATGACTACAAGTTCCCATTCGAAGAGGTCAAGATACCTTGCACATGCGGAGCCAAGAAATGCCGTAAATACCTAAACTGAAAAGTGACAAGCGTGAGTTTGTGTCAATTATATACATGTACTTAGGTTTGACCTACAAGAACGTATTTACAGCTTATGCTTATTGTGAATAAGTTGTAATATCTAAAATGTGCAACGAAAGGATGAACTATTGTAATAATTCTAAGATACTATAATAAAGTTCATAGCTGACAAACAAGTATAAATTTGTTGTCAAGCGAGCCGTTGCGGCTTTAATTAGCATAATCTTAAAGTACATAACTGAATTAGACATAACACAATATGAATAAAGGAATTAGACATTATTTAACATCACTATAGCAATCGGGACTAAGGGAGAGGGTAAATTAAAAGAATGGAAATTCGATTGATCTCGTAACGATTCGACTAATGAGGATATTGAATTTGAAGCTTCTATGTTTGCAAACAAAGTGTATATATATATCAGGAGTTGAAGGCATCTATGTATTTCACTACTTTAATTATTTAAAAAAATATAGTAGGTATTGTGTAAACTGTATGACTCTGTTTGCAAAAAATAGAGGATAGCTAGAATGAGAAAAAATACTGGGTCGAATGGATATACTATGGTGAGAAAAGTCATATCTAAACTAATGTTTGCCATCTCGTGTGTGGGTTGATGGGCTTTTAGTCAATGAAAATTAAACATGTTAAAAGTTTTTCATGAATCTTGTTATGATCTCCTTCTTGAATCTACCCAGTGTTTAGAATTGTTGGATTGTATGATAAGTTGGACTTATTTTTGATTCAAAATATTATTTTGTGATAAGTTTTATACATTGTGTAAATATGTTTTAAGTTGTATTATTTATAGATCTATTTAAAGGTTCGCGAACGGCTTAAGTGTCTACCTAAAGTACTTTGATGTGATATATGGTCAGCCCCGTACCCGGGCACGTAGGAGAATGGTTAGTGCATAGGAAATAGTGTATATTTGTTCCTCAATTATTGTTTAATGTGTTTTTACTTCGACTAACATTACATGTACATATTGAACGGAGGTAGTTATCGATATAAAAATAAATTAGTACATTCAAAGGGGTAGCGAAGTTTCAAGTACAATATTACTTTTTTGTAATTTTAAATGGATATTGTATAGCTAAATGATTTGTAAATAAGAGAAATTATCTGTCATAATAATAAGTAAGTGACAAACTGTTTTATTGTAGTCATAGTTTAGGGTATACTTTAACAAGTATATTTTACGTGTGTATATATAAGTTATTTGATGTGCGGGAGTCGATGCCGAGAGCAGAGGCGTAGGAAACTGTATGGAGCACGAGCGGTTGTTGAACAATCCCAGTTACATTGCACAGTTTAGCAGAAAATGCACATTTTTCAGCTTTAATATTGCAGCACATTAATGCTATTTAAACATTTTATTGAAATACCACTGACGAAAAATATATAACATTTTTAACTATTATTTTATATTATTAAAACGAAATAAGTAGTTGTATAGATCTACTTACGCATTTATAGACTGATCGTACACATCACAACTGAAACTAATCACAATAATCAACTCTTGGTCGCTTTTATTCTTTGACCGTGAATGGTAGTAAGAGTAACATTGCTGTTGATACTAGTACTACCACGACAAATTACATACCTAAGCGGCCAATCGCTAGCAAAACCAAATGTAGGGGTACACTTTATAAAGCTACACGTTACAAATTTACCAATGAAAAGCGGCAAAATAAGTCTATAGTCCTTGGTATCTAAGAACGAACTTTTGACAGTTATAGATTAATCCTTATTAATATGAGGTTAAAACTCACCATTTATCAGATAAATTTAACGGAATAAAGTAAGGCTCATTTCTAAACTGTCCAATGTTGTTCATATAATTCGACAACTGTAAGGTGTCATTAGGTCAAACGCGTCAAACGCATTGCCGTTGCCGTTTTTAAACCAGTACACGTCTCCTTTTATAAAGTCATGTATTCTTACTATTCCTAGTTGGTTTGCTTTAATACATTAATACACACAAAATAGAATACATTTATGGATCGGATGCCATAGGCTTTAATTTAAAAGATGAATGTTATTGCCTCTATCAATAGCAGTATTAAAGTAAAATAATTGTGTCAACAAGTATTCTATAGTTAAAAACAAATCAATAGAGCAGATAAAGTAACTTTGTACATGAAAATATTATAAGTAGTACTTACTCGTAAATGACTCGAAAACCATTAATGAAATGTACAGTCTCCGTCAAAAAAATAGACAGTGTATAACATATCGTCGGGGATAGTGCAATACCGCGTAACTAACACATGCAGATAAAGATTAGATTCCATAGAAGTATGTTTGAAATAAAAATCTTATTGACATGTGTTAGATACGCGGTATTGCACTATCCCCGACGATATCGTGAACGCGCATTTTACAAACCTAACGTCACCAGCCAACTAGCATTTTTGCATGCTGCTATCGACCTATTGTATTTTCCTATTTAAGGAGTGCTTACATATTTTTTTATTGACGAAGATGACTGTACATTAACAAAATGGGAAATTGCTTTTAAGGGCTTTAATGTAATACCTAGTAATAACATAAAAGATAAGCACCTTGAATTAATACTTAGTTATAAAAGCAATTTCCTATTTCTGTGTCTTTTATGGTAATTTAAATAAGTAAATACTTCGACAATTGGATTGAAAACCCTACGTTGAAAGTGAATTCAGTGTGATTTTCCATTAATGTTTAGATTAATGCGACGATAAATACTTAAACAATTCTTATTCGTGGGATTCTTACCCGTTAGGAACAAGTTAGGAACAACCACTGGCAATAATTTGGATATTTTTATTAAAAAATGGGGGACATATATTACAAAAGCCACCTTGTAATTTATATGTTCAATACTCAGTCAGTGAAATGCTATAAAATTAACTATAGCGAGGATTCAAGTACATACAGGATGTTTGGGATAACGATGTAGGAATTTCTGGAGGTGGTAAAGGAGACTAATTGGAAGAGTTTGAACCCTATTTACCTTAGCCCAATAAGTGACAGTTTTTTTTTTAATAAAAAAAAAATTGAACTCACACTTGCCTACTAACTACAAGAAACTTATTTTGTTTGGTGACGGCGTTCAACAATTGATCGACGATAACTTTTAAACTAATTGCTATTTTGTTGTAATTTTTTTTGTAATCAAAACCTAGAAAATCAAGCATGTTTTTACACGAATAGGAAGACTCATATCCCGACTACTTTTTTTTCACAGGCCGATAAAGTTTAATTTACTGTTAGAAATCAGTAATGATGAACTAGAAAAATTATTTAAAAAAATGTTGTGTGTGGCAAGTGGGAGTTAATTTTTTTTTTATTTATTACTCAACTACTTAATTGTTATGTTAATTATAAAAAAATCAATGCTATTTATTGCATATTTTGTTTTAAATTTAACTTTTTAAGTAAATTTTTGGTTTAAAACTAAACATTTTGAAAAACGTGATTTAAAAAAAAACTGTCTCATATTGGACTAAGGTAAATAGGGTTCAAACTCTTCCAATTAGTCTCCTTTACCACCTCCAGAAATTCCTACATCGTTATCCCAAACACCCTGTATATATCTATATATTCATTGAAATTAAAATATTTCAATACTGAACATTTATTTAACGGGAATGAAATGCCTACTAACAGACAATTCATGACGAAAATTTATTTGAATCACACATGGAGTTCTGAAACTAGTGTATAATACCTAGGTATTCAGTATAATTTTCATTTCTTTTACCAGTGGTACAGTCAATAGGTCAGTATGTACTAAAAATGGTATCCCCACAGTATACAAAATACCACATGAATGGAGAACTTCTTATCTGCAGTTGACTTGACCTTTCCTACTAGGAAAAAGAAAATCCCGGCAGTTAGGTACCAGCAATGATAACAGCTCGCTAGCAACAGATAGGAATAACCAAGTTAATTAGTTATAGAAAACGTTTCGTATCAGTAGTCCGGTGTAACAATATCGTCCTCTAATTGTAACTAGGCGGGTTTTCTTTTCATAAAATAAGATGTCGTTATTTTTTTTACATTTTGATACAAGAGTTAGTCGAAGTTAGCTTACATTGAATTATAATCAATACAGAATAACGTTAATTATTTTTAAATATTAGTTAACTTAAGAGACTAACAACAAAATTTCCTTTCCGATATTTTTGCTTTAAGTTATGTGACATTATACCTTTGACTCAATATGAATAATGATAATGAAATTATGAGGGTTTTACTCTGTATGATTGATTTGTACAATTCCTCGTTAAATGTGCATTGTGCATTTTATTGTAATAACATCTATCATAGAAAAAAAAACATCACTGAGTGATGTCTCCTTACAAAACTACAGTTTAAGTGTATTTATAATCATCTGCTCTTGATATTATTTTCTGTGTTAAAAATAACGCTTTTATTTTTAAAGTACACAATGCCATTTTGCCTAATATTATTATTATTGCTTTAAAAGCACCACTTTACAATGCATAGTTCTATGACTTGTCTATACATTTTATTTTATTTATTTCTATAATTATTTTGTATTATGGTAAATTTTACCAAAAATAAAAATACTAAAATGTGCTTAATGTCTTGTTTAATTTTGTAGATCGCCAACTTTGAACTACTATTCGCCACATCAACTACCTAATTCACAGGGTAAATTGCCTGTAATTTATCAATGTTCTATAAGTAGTCAAGTGCACACCATAAATGAACTTTGTGACTACAAACAGAATAATAATATATTATCTTAGTCAATTACTGAAGCCTAAAAATTTAGTATACTAGTAACTACATAAATTTAATTCGTGAACAGACCTACTGCTGCGAACTTAGTTAATTTCGAGGACTTGTCTCTGTCGCTCCAACGAAGGCGTTAGAGTGTCAGATAAATCCTCGAAATTTCCGGATTTCTGGATTCGCGGAAGAAGAAGATGATGATTTACGGTAGTGAAACGTGGTCGCTTGCAAGACAAGAAGCCTCATAAAAAGACTCAAAGTCACCCAAAGGGCGATGGAGAGGGCTATGCTGGGAGTCTATGTTTCGAACATATTACAATATTATCGAAGCGGGTTACTCACGTTATTTAAGTCTATGATTAGCTGGGTGAATCAACTTTTTTCTGTCTGTTATTACCATGGTTACGGTCGCCTGAGTCACGCTGGTTTTATGCATAATTATGCTACTAACACTATGCAAACATGCATTTTTCTGGTGTTAATAAATCGTCGCAGGCAGACTCCGCACTCGTTTTTTCCGCAACCACCCTAGACGTTCAATGTTAATTGATAATTCCGACCCGTACCGGTTTACAATATATTGATTTAAACTTTATCACTTCAGTTCTGCTTGCGACCACGGGTGTAACGTCCGCCCGAAAACGTCAGGATATAATTAAACGTATAAGTTTGCGCGATTAAGACCCGTTTGTCTTTAAAATATGACTGATAATCGTGAAAGTTTAAATCAATATAGAGCTTACTGCCACCTGAAATGATAGATAGATAGACGCTTCGCTTCGTTTCTGTCAATTAAATTAAACAACACAACATTTGGTGTTTCGATATGTAACCGCTTCATATACAGACTTCGCGAGTTAGGTATGTCAATACGTTCAACGATATGCACTGTAAAACCTTAACAGGTACAAATTAAATTAGGAAGTAGGTAGGTACCTAAGGCAATTGCCGTTCAATGGCGCGGAATGTAGAAGGATAATCAAAGAAAATGTAGAAATACATCTTTATTTTAAACCTGCAGTGCTAGAGCCCAAATATTAACAATACAGTACATGTATTTGTTCTCCCAACGTACTGTACAGGTCCCGTCGGTAACCGTGTCCCAAAAGTATGCTGCTGCAGTATGCAGACCACTACCGTTCTTCTGAGTTATCGTAATTCGAACTGAAATATTTTACAGGTCATCTTTACTATCTAATAAATTACCAGAAAAAATGGTAAGTACATAATATTATATTTACCTAATAAAATAATGCAAAAGTGAAAAACAAGTAGGTACGTACCAAAGGAACATATATATAATACATATTTGTGGTGCTGCGGCCTAACCCAAGATGTCCCTCGAGATCTTCCGTTATTTGGAATTTCTAATATTTGAAAATTTGAAGGGTCCACGGAAAAAACCTGATTGTTTTAAGCAGGTGGTTTTTCTTTCTGGAATTTGAATTGACTACACGTTGTTTCCGTGGATCCTTCATTTGGTAGACGATAGCCACTTCTGATATCTACGATACATTTAAAGCGAATACTTACAGATATACTTAAAGGGTTTATTAAGCTTTGCAAGTCTTGCCATTGTTTTATCGGTAATTAACCCAATCCATTGCGGTGTTCTTGAATGACTGTAAACGTTTCCACCAAGAATCAGCTCTATGTTGTCCCTGATTATTTTCTGGACTTCTTCTACGTTGAATGTGAGATCCTGCATAGTATTTCAATATGTATACCGGTCCATTAAGTAACATAAGGTACCTATACTTAAGTATAATTCGATTTTGCTGCCGTGCTGCTGCTGGCGAATACGGTATTTAAAAGGAAGGAGTCATATCGTAAGCCTTCACAGCATAGTGACAGGTTGTAAAATTGTAGCAAAATAAAATAAATTATGCAGAGTAATATCATTTACAAGATTAGTAACAAAATACCTACGATGTGATGCAATGTAAGTGGTGACGCTGGTGGTAGGTATTGTACTGGATACGAAGATTCAAAAAATTTAAATTTTCAAAACAAACCTCTTCGTCATCGTCCTGGGCGGCAGCCATTTCATTGACCACTCAGTAATATTATCAATAAAATTTGTTCTCTAATAATTCGATAATTCGCTGGTATTCAAAATATTAGTTAGGGTTAGATTAACTTTGATTGACACTGACAATAAAAATAAAATACTGCTAGGCAACGATACAACACCTCTGTGCTACTAGGTATTAATGGTACAATTTAATTTTGCTTATCACAAAATGTTATTCAGCCAGGAAGAGAAATATTTTTCTCAACGGCCGATTTGGTTTTCGTGCCATTTTTAGTGACTAAACTTGCCATTTAAAAAAATTAATAAAAGCGTTGTGTTACACGACACGACCGTATCGCACTGTGACCTTGGGGCGGTGGCGGTTCTATATGAATAGGTAGTAATCGGCTTCTACACTATCGAATCGAACCGTCAAAACGGTGCGATCCCACCTTACAGACTACCGCATACATGCGTCAGTGCTACAGCACATCTTTGAAATTTCAAGGATTTGTATCTTGTCACTCTAATGACGCCTTCGTTGAAGTGACAGAGAAAAATCCTCGATATTTACGTATATCAATGGAATCCTTTACGATTTTAAATGAAATCATGATTTTAATTGAATCTGAAGGGTTTCATTATGGCTTCACATGATCGATACGAGCTCCATCAAGCTTGCGGTACAGTGCAGTCGTGTGTTTACTTACGCTTTAAGTCTTGGACAGAGGTAGTTTTTCAAAAGTATGCATCTTCGGTGTGGCCGTGCGCACTTGCGCAGTTAAGTAGGCCTACTTAGATCGTCTATGCACCACTTAAGCAGCAGTCCATCTGGCTGACGAGAACACCAAAGTTCGTAAGTTTAGGAAATTTGTCTCGGTTACTCTAACGGAGGCATAATTAGAGTGACAGAGAAAAAGCCTCAAAATTTGCGGATTTCGTAGTTTGCGGTAGAGCCGCTGCCATCTGACGACTGAGCGTGATTATCTTTTGTGTTTCCGAACGAAATTTTCTCATAACCCACTTTATTTTCCTTTTTCTATTGTATTGTGTATTTTGGTATGTTTGTGTCGTATTTTAACTCGTTTCGCTTGAGAAAGAATTTTCAGGCAAGTGGTCTAACTCTGAAAAATAATGTCGTAAATGAAGACAACTATTATAATTTAAGTGCCTATTCCAAAAATACATGGAGCTGAAGGTCTGGGTCGAGGGAATACAAAGAATTGTTTGTGGGGTGACGGAGACTACTACTTGTCAGGTCAGTTTTGATATTTTTATCATGAATTAATGTGTCGAGATGATACGTAGGACTTCGTGGCAAAGTATGCTTCTCGTGTTTACTAATGTGAGTTTTCTACAGGATGTAGTTTTTGCACTGGCCCATGCCACTGGTAAAGTAGGCAGATTCACGTTGATTGAGCGGTGGCGGAACAATGAACGACTACTGGCCCCACAGGAATATCCTTTAAAGGTATTGTTTTACCACATCACATTTTCATAGGATTTATTTTGTTGTTTATTAATTGGTTCTCTTTTTCAATGAAATTGTGTGTTATAAAAAACACTTTATTTTACAGATACTGATGAAATGGGGAGAGTATTCCAATGATATCCAGTTTATCTTGAGGAGATCTGATTCTGGAAATGGGCAGAAGTCATCTCAACCAACAAATAACTCTAGATCTCCAATTGGAAATGGGTTAGTCAAATTATTCTCCATTACATTTACAAATAAGTAATTTTGACAAACTCAACTTATTGTTTATTCATATTTTTGCTTGTATGAAGGTCAATGTGGAAAAGACTTTTTCTCCTCTGTACTCTTTTGTTCAGACCTTCAACCACATATACAACAGGAAACTAAAGTTGTTGTGTGATGTTGTGCCTGCCATGCCAGCAATGCATATAGTCATGATAAGATTTGGATGTATTGGTCAGTATACTGGTGTGTACAGGAAGTGTTCAATAGGAAAGTCAGTCTGCTGGCCAAAAATAGCAAAGTACAGCCTTAACATCCATGTCTGAGCAATGTAGCTATACATATGCCTGAGTTATTGCTCTATGAAGGTCTTCCCATCCCAACAAATTGTTATTGTGCTGGTCTAATCCACACTGCCCTTTGTGATCCAACAGTTGTAACTTTTGTTTCTTGCAATATCAACCTACAGGCTCTCACTTGCTTGTTTAAAGAAATAGTTGAACCATATGACTTTAATAGCATTCTATACATATGCCTGAGTTATTGCTCTATGAAGGTCTTCCCATCCCAACAAATTGTTATTGTGCTGGTCTAATCCACACTGCCCTTTGTGATCCAACAGTTGTAACTTTTGTTTCTTGCAATATTAACCTATAGGCTCTCACTTGCTTGTTTAAAGAAATAGTTGAACCATATGACTTTAATAGCATTCTATACATATGCCTGAGTTATTGCTCTATGAAGGTCTTCCCATCCCAACAAATTGTTATTGTGCTGGTCTAATCCACACTGCCCTTTGTGATCCAACAGTTGTAACTTTTGTTTCTTGCGATATCAACCTATAGGCTCTCACTTGCTTGTTTAAAGAAATAGTTGAACCATATGACTTTAATAGCATTCTACATCATTTTAGGAGCCATAACACATCAAACCCCAATATCCTAGACAGCCAGAACTCACCAAATCGAATTAATTCAGGACCTACTTATAATAATATAAGCAATACCTCTCCGGGAAATCCAGTGGGTGTGGTAAAAGGGGTGCAACAATCCAAAACCCCAGAATCTGATAGTCCTGTGCTTAAAGATGTTCCACCTTATAGGTAAGAATGAAAACTACAAACAATTGAATTTATACTACCTATTGTGGGAATATCAACATCAAATCTTTTTCATCTCCAGGAGGCATTGGAAGCAATTAGTAATAATTTTCATTATTAATGGTTGTGGAAGAATATTGATTTTAGATTATGATAACAGTTCCAATATAAAACTTATATGCATTTTAATTGGTAACATCACATTAACATTCTATATAAATTTTGGGTTGATGAAATATTTTGCTATATAACTTTAGTACTCATGCTTCGAGTTAGGCCAGGTAATGAGTTAATATGATTAAATAAACCAGGGAACCGCCACCGCCATACCGGTCGCCGCCTCCCCCGCAGGCGCGCAAGTCGCCAACCCGTTCGCGGCGTCACATGTCGCCGGTAACCGTTCCAGAGGAGGATAGGAGCCCGGAGGCTATCACATACAACAGTCAGTACCGGGAGCTTGTGTCGCTCGTCAACTACCAGCGGGAGAAGCTGACGACGCAGCAGGCTGATCTTATTAAGGTGTGATTTGAACATGTTGAAAACTAGCTAAAGCATCATTGAGCTACGGCAATCCAAGGATGCCTGCAACTACTCAGGTCATTTCACAAAAAAGTTTACAAATTTTTGCAAATAATTAATAACAGCAGTATAATTTATTCAGTTATGTTATATGGATGGCATAAAAGTTGTGAGCCCAAATGTGATCTTTCTTATAACCTCGCAAAAATATTGAGGACTTAGAAGTACTGATATGAGATATGCCTAAGAATATAATAATCTGAATCATCAATATTCTAATTACAAGCAAAAAAGTCGTGTGCCATACCACCATCACTAATTGCGAATAAATTTACAGTATGATGCTGAAATTGGCTTCTGGGAAAACAAAGGAAGGGAGCAAGAACGTCAAGTGGAACTTTTGCAGCAGCAGATCAGCTCTGCTGACAATCAGCTCAGAATAAGTACTGAACAGGTAATGACACTTAGGTTACACAATTTCACTTCAAATTAATATTGAGTTTTATTTATGCACTAAGGCTGCGTTTCCACCAGTAAAACGCAGCCTAACCCCCTTATTCATAAATGTCTGCTAACTTAGCAAGCTGCTAAGTATTGACCTTTTAAGTCAATATGTCCATAAAAGTAAAAGGGACAAACAATACTTAGCGGCTTGTTAAGTTAGGAGGCGATTATGAATAAGGGGGTAAGCTGTGTACATGTATAATATGGTGATAAACATCCTTCATGGAAAACTCGAAATATTATTTCTATTAGGGAGGTCTATATAAAGCGATATCACGTGCCTAAAAGCC
Organism: Thaumatotibia leucotreta; assembly: GCA_025490895.1. NCBI lineage: Eukaryota > Metazoa > Arthropoda > Insecta > Lepidoptera > Tortricidae > Thaumatotibia > Thaumatotibia leucotreta. The sequence continues at coordinate 40,988 of JALPQI010004481.1, forward strand.
TACGTGTTCACTACGAGCGAGATATAACTTGGATGACCGTTGTGACACGACTATTTCTTTGTGGTTGGCGCCACCCTTTAATTTATTTTAGATTTTTTTATAATACCTACACTTCGTTTGTATTTTTCATACTCATAAAAATTCACGTTTCTGTTAATTTGAACTCAATACAGAAGCTTTTCGAGCAGGTGCAAGCCCTCACATACTTAGAAGAAGAGAGTGAGATCGTGAAACAAAACGAGAAGACTCTGAAGTCAGAGATAGTGCTGGTGCGCTCCAAACTGGCCAACTGTGAGACTGAACTGTTGCAGTGCAAGAATAAGATACGAAAGATTATGGAGGAGATACATAATGAACAGAGGGTTATTAACAGTAGGCAGCAGGAAAACAGGTATGCATAGTTATAATACCACATTTAATTGTATGACATCCATAAACCTACTTTGATCTTCAATACTTGAATGATCTTTGTTATCCGAGCCATAACACTGCTCACTTAAAAAAAAGTATACTGTACATGTCCGTAAAGGTTTTCAACCATCTACCTAAAGAATTGAAGTCACTAAATTACATTGAATTTAAAAATCAATTATTCAAATGGTGTTTAAATAAATCGTACTATGACATTAATGAACATTTTCAAAATAATAATACTATATGATATGCGCACTATACTTGACATCAATTTATTTACAAACTTTTAATTACAATTCCATCAAATTTTCCTGTTTTATTCCTGTTCTGTGTTTATTTTCTGCTCTGATTTCTTATAGCATGACATTGACATTTCCTTTTATTTATTGATTTATTTATTATAATTTTATTGTTTCTTTACTTTTGTTTTTATATAAATTTGACATTAACTTTACTGCTAGAAACTAGAAATTAAAATTCAATGACATGCCATTAGAATCATAATTTATATTGTACGCCATATAATGGTTGATTGTGACGATCTGTACCTACTAATGACTGTAACCTTATAATTATTACTCACATTCAAACAATAAACTATTTGTATTTGTATTTTGTATTTGTATTTGAAATTGAATAGCATCGAGTATTGCCTACGCTTAACTAAACTTAAACGAGGACAAATTCTTAATAAAAGCCGGACATTTGGCTTAAACCCTTTTTTTCGAGTACTTTACTTTGTACATCATAATAACGCCAATAAATATTTAAATTAAATAAGGTGTTTAAGGGTGGTTAAGGAGGTAACTCAAATGAAACTAAACACTTTTTGAAACTCGAAACTAGGAAAAAATACGGGAATACGGAAAACCCGGCCGGGTGGCAGCCCTACCCACTCTTGATGTGCTGATTATAATAAACCACACGTAACATTTCCCTTGACATTTTTGTGCTCTATTTCACTTTTTTCTGTTCCAGACAAGCTTTAGAGAGATCTATGCTGGCTGAAGTAGAAAATTTACAGACTCAAATTCAACAAGCAAAGCATGCTACAGAAATAAACCATTTGACAGCTGAAAATTTAAAGAGAGAGGTTGGTTGGTTTGTTTTTTTTTTGTTATTGTTAAATGAAAATTAAGACATTATATAAATAAAACGAAACTTAAAATCTATTATGAAATTAAAACCTACCTACCTATTGAAACAGCCCACCCCACAGTAATATCAGTGCTAACTTGACCATTCTCGCTGAGTTGTATCCTTTCATAAATTCTTAACACGTTCGGCGCCGGTGACACAGATGTGTGATCAAAAAATCCTTAAACCTATGCCACTGACACACGTGATCAAAATAACCTTATTCCTACGCCACTACCATAACTGAAATTCTTACTCCTATGCCAGTGACATAGAAACACAAACAGTTTTAACACAATGTTGTGTCGCCGGTATAGGAGTTCTACAACATATTTTCGATTGGTTTATCATTAGCACATAGTGAAACAGTACTGGGGGCGAACGTGTTAACCCTTAAATGCATGACCTTGACAAAGATTTATTCAAATTTGAATTCTGACATGCTGTCAATAGAGTCAAAAATACATGATGCATATATACATCAATATGCATTTAAGGGTTAAAATATGGTTTGAACAATCATTACCTTTTTTGTAGGTTGGAGTTCTAGAAGACGCAATAATGGAAAAGAAGAGACAAGTCGAAAGACTCGTACAAGAAATGAAAGAAGCTAATCTTCAGAGCCTCTCTGGCAGTGTTGATGAACTTAGGCATCCCCTTGACGGTAAAAAAATTGGCAAATGACATTTAAAACAGATCTGGCAGACCAGACGGCAATTATAATATTAGCCTTGACTATGATTGTAATGTACAGATGTAGTGAGAAATGACTTGCCTTCGGAAACGTTCGTCAACGTCATGCTGTTTCAGTCTATCTCACTGAGACTGACAGTAATAGCTGTCATGCTACTTCAGTCAGACTCGGTGACACTGCCTGAAACAGCATGTGTTTACGAACGTTTCCGAAGGCAAGTAATTTCTCACTACACCTGTATAACCACTATCAGCGAGAATAAAATTGACGACTAATTGTAATTCTCGCCTGGGGTAAAGAGCAAAAAAGATCGTATCAACAATAACAATTTCCAAGAAATTACAATTAGTAGCGTAAACGCGACGGCATCTATCGTGTGTATATTGCTGTCAAAAAATATCATAACACTATCCACTTCAACATTAACATTTAATTTGAAAGTCCAATGGCTTATAGATCCTTATTAAGCAGACGAAAAGTGGTTTCATGGTTGTCTTAAATTATAATTTATGATGTACAATTAAACCTTCAACAAATGTTCTTCTAAACTGATATATTTTGCCCACAGGCTTATGCAAAGCTGGCAGTGCACGAAGAATCATAGGATCACCTCGGCAGCTGGAAAATGCGGCCCCCACGAATAAGAATCCCCATGGTGTATGGGTTTAGCCAAAACTAATTTACACGTAGTCCTTGCCGACACCTTCAATATCAACCATTATGAGCTAATTTTGAACATTTGCTACCTAAAATATATTTTAAGTCTGGCAATAGTACATTACTACCGAGGCCGGGAAGTGACTGGTTGCCGGCCGAATATATGTAGACGGATAGTATTCGGACGGCAACCCGTCACTTCATGGCCGAGGTATGTATAATGCTTTTCTCAAACGTGCAATGAAATGAAACAAAAAAATGTGTCTTCTTTCTAAGAAATTATAAGTCAACTACATAACTAAGTCTTTGAAACACAAGAAAAGTCAAATACGACACCGACACCTCATTTTTTTAAGATTGACCTGTTTGAAAGTTGCAAATTTTTACTTTTAAAAAGCGGTATTAGACGACGCGGTCGGTTGGGTCCAATTAATCGTATGCGATGATCGGGGTCGACGGATCGCGCCGTATAATACTGCTTTTTAAATATTATTTTGAGTAGGTATTGTACATTTATTTTTAATTATATAATTTAAATACCTAATTATAACTGCAAAAATTTGCCAATCATTTTTTTTATACCAATTTTACTTACAGATAATTATTGGCTAAAAGCCAAGATGCCAGGTCATAACCCTATGTCAAATGAAAATTAAAAAAGAGGCACTTGCCGGCCTAGGCCGGCAACGAGGTACTTCCCGGCCACTTTTTAGGCACGTAACTACAACATTTCATTGCATGTTTGAGAAATAGTACATTACTACCGAGGCCGGGAAGTGACTGGTTGCCGGCCGAATATATGTAGACGGCCGAGCGAAGCGAGGCCGGATAGTATTCGGACGGCAACCCGTCACTTCATGGCCGAGGTATGTATAATGCTTTTCTCAAACATGCAATGAAATGAAATAAAAAAATGTATCTTTTTTCCAAGAAATTATAAGTCAACTACATAATTAAGTCTGTCTTTGAAACACAACAAAAGTCAAATACGACACCGACACCTCATTTTTTTTTTAAGATGGACCTGTTTGAAAGTTGCAAATTTTTACTTTGAAAAAGCGGTATTAGACGACGCGGTCGGTTGGGTCCAATTAATCGCATGCGATGATCGGGCCGACGGATCGTGCCGGATAATACTGCTTTTTAAATATCATTTTGAGTAGTTATTGTACATTTATTTTAAATTATATAATTTAAATACCTAATTAACTATAACTGCAAAAATTTGCCAATATTTTTTTTTAATATGTACTAATATTACTTACAGATAATTATTGGCTAAAAGCCAAGATGCCAGGTCACAACCCTATGTCAAATGAAAATTAAAAAAGAGGCACTTGCCGGCCTAGGCCGGCAACGAGGTACTTCCCGGCCACTTTTTAGGCACGTAACTACAACATTTCATTGCATGTTTGAGAAATAATTATTTATATGAACAGCTCGCAGCACAGGCCCTAGCCTATAACCTCCTGCCGTCCAGACACATTTTCTACACTATTAATTCAAAATTCACTGGCAACTTTTATTGTCTGGGCGGCAGGAGGATAAGAGAAGTAGTGCGAAATGCTTCGTGCTCTTTCTTACACGAACCTACTGAAGCCTATTTTTGACATAAGGCGCCTAAAGCGATCGCTCGACTTGCTCTAGGGCTGGCCCTGAGAGAGATCTCTATAATTATTTTAGTTACTTATTGAGTTCGTATTTACTAACTATTTAGTAAATGTTAGAATTACTTTTACCATAAATAAAAAGGATAAATGAAGTAGCACCTTGCCTGAAATACATAATTATAGGGACCGTGCCCGTTAGAAGGCGACATCTTGAGGGCTAAATCAGAAACTTTTATTCGATATTTTACTGGCTTGCCCCTTTATTCATAAATGTCTAGCCGCTAAGTATTGTTCGTCCCTTTTGGTCTTATCAATGTCTATAAGACCGAAAGGGACAACCCATACTTAGCGGCTTGGCTAGGCGACGTTTATTATTAAGTGGGTTAGTATGCAAACTTATAGTAGACATTGACGCTTTGTGGTGATAAAGAGAGAGCTCTCTGCTGCCCTCTGCGTTGCACGCGCGCTCCCTGTATAGGAAATAGGTAGTATTAAATTTTAACATTTGGTATTCTCGACAAATGTTTCCTAGGCTCACTAGCGCAGTCTATAGTTAGGTAACTAACACGTGGTTATCTGGTTAATTAATTTTTTGGCTTTTAGAGTACGCAGCATGAGCAAAAAAAGGCCGTATTTGACTGAACCTTTATAGATTTGTCTAATCAGTCAGTCTGTCTGTCCGTACGTATGCAGAGCGCTGTTACTAAGAATATATAATGCGTGTGTTCATCAATTTTTGAATACTTTAAAAAGCAACTACGGAAATCTGCATTGAGCAGGACCTCGTGTTAGCAGCTTAACGCTTGACTATGCAAGTGACGTTAATTTAGTGGTATTTGTGTTCAAAGTAGTGTCATATAAATTTTAATTAAGATCACAAACTGTGTCTTATCATAGTTTAATTTAAGATTATTAGACGAATTTTATTAACTGAATAATTACGGAAAGTTATATGTACTTAATTTTTTCTATTTGGTATAAACGTATTATCATGTCTTGCCATTCTACTAAAGTAGTTCTACTTTGCATTTTGATATTATCGGGCAATATGACTGGATTTGGAGTATATTCTTCGGAGGGAACAAACATACTCATATAAGTGCTATATACATATAAATATATGACTTAGTAGGTGTACGCGAATGACGCAACGCTTAACCTTTAATCACCGGTGTGAAATGAAACTGAACTATAATGTAATATCATAACGACTACACGTCATTTCACGCAAGTCACGTCATTAAGGGTTAAGCCTACTTAGAAATATTGTTAAGGTCACATTTTACCAATTATATAACTCATTGGAACAAGTATTATAATAGAAATAATAGTATAAAAATAATAGAAATGGTACTACTACTTTGAAAGAACTCCTAGTTATATTTTCTTTATAATTCTAGATATTTTGAGTAGTGATTAATAATTTGCAATACACATAATGTTTAATGATAATAATCTAGTCGAAAATATAAGCCATTGCAATACTATGTGTGAACCAATATAATTATTATCTTGTGTTATAATAGTGACTTTGAAACTTAAATATGTCAGCATTTATGGGAAACTGAGTATTTCAAAAGTATTTAATTAGGCCTAATATATTATGTAATATGGACCTGTGTTATTTGTAATCTCTATTATTATTGTGCATGGTTTCTATAAAGTTAGTTAAAATGTTTGTCTATAGCTCATATCATATATAAAATAAATTGATTTGAAGAATTGTATTTGTTTTAATTTTAAAGTTTTCGATGTTTTACACAAGGTGCTAACAAATTCGTCGCGTTTCTTTTAAAGGTGGATGTACACCAAACGAGCGAATGTTAATTCTATCCCCACTCTACGAAATTAGTTCGCTACACAAAATGTGATTCGTCGAAATTCGTTGATTTCGTAGAGTGGGGGATAGAATGAGCATTTGCTCGTTTGGTGTAAATCCATCTTAAGAGGTGTTCGTTATAGGTCATACTAAACAACTTTTACAGTGAGGGACAATCAAGTGCGAAGAAAATAATCTGCTGTGCCAAAAATGTTTTTTTTTCTTGCGATAAGTATCAGTTTTTAACCCCTCGTATGCTTAGGCACGGATCCGTGCGTGGGAATTTCAATTTATTGTTTTAAGTGTCAAGGTCACTTTTTCAGTAACCTAATTTGACAGGCCGCATACGAGGGGTTAAAACACTATCTATAAAACATATTTTTTTAATTTTATTCTGCCCTTTGTCAGTGTGATCGATGTAATTGCGCCTAAATTCGTTTTCTAGTAACGACCTGAACGAGGCCATGGAGAGACATGGCAAAATTGTAAGGGATTGGGTTTTTGAAGATGAGGTATAGCCCTTAACCCATTCAGGGCGACGCTCGAACTCTCGATCCAAGTACGGCGCGCTACCATACATTCAAACTTGCCATTGCAGAGTCACGCACAAGTGGCGTTACTCAGTGGCTCGGCGGCGCACAGTATCGCGCACCCGTGATGTTGTACATATTGGATGGCGTTATGCCGGAAATTACTTTAACCATGCAGTGAAATTATTTACTACTATTGTAAGATATTTATTTGTTGAAATAAATATCTGAATATTTATTTGTTGAAATAAATAACTGACGGGTGAAATTTTATTTGCTATTTACATTCGTAAGTTGTCATCGCGAAACAATGTCTGCTGTTTTATAAATTTCATAGAATCATATCTGCACAATTTATACTTAACAGATGATTTATTTTTGTGATATTGGGGTTGGTACTCACAAAAAAGTTCCTAATTATAACCAACATAAGTACCTACGTCTCAGAGTATAAATGATCAACAAAATTTCACTTCTGATGTAGTTAACTTTATACAGGGTGTTTAGTTAGCGGTGTCGGAGCTTTTAAGGGCTTAAACTACAATCAATTTCATCGATAAATTACCATACAATTATTTTGTACCAACGTTAATTCAATGGAGGCAATTTTAAAATTTCAAATAGATGATTACGGGTGCACGTGGTATTTCTGGAATAATACGTTTGTTATCGGTCGTATCCTTGCAAAAAAATTTTTGTTAGAGAAGTCATTAGATAAGCAAACTAATAAAGCTAATCATTTGACTCTACTATTTCAACAAGAAGGTCAAAAACATTTTTTTAGTAGAGTCAACAACAAGGTAAAAAAATATTTTTTTAACTAAATTATATTAACAAATTCACCTTCATTTTTCAATTAATTTAATTTTGCATGAATACTAGGTCGTGAAGATAGGTTTTTGGTGTTGTTATTTGTTAGTACATGATGATAGCTAAAAAATAACAACATAATTACAGTTATACCTTAAGTACTTTAGGCATTACAAGTGCTCAAACATGCACTGGAAGGATGGAAGGCGGCCATTTCACTAGTCAGCACACTGCTGACAATCATTTGTTTATGGATTTTGCAACGGGAACGCTAATGCAGCAGCTGTTGGAATACCTTGCCTACAAACAAATCCACATTTTTGGTTTATGTTTGAGCACTTGTATTGTAATTCCTTAAATTACTGAAGGTATAACTGTAATTATCGTGTTATTTTTAGCTAACATCCTGTACTAGCAAATAATAACACCAAAAACCTATCTTAATGAGCTAGTTTTCATCCAAAATTAAATTAATTAAAAAATGAAGGTGAATTTGTTACTATTTTTATTAAAAAAATGTTTTTTGGCATTGTTGTTGACATAGTAGAGTCAAATGATTAGCTTTATTAGTTTGCTTATCTGATGAGCTCTCTAACGAGATTTTTTTTGCAAAGATAGGACCGATAACCAACGAATAATTAAAAATACCACGTGCACTACCATTCGTCAGTTTGAAATTTTAAAATTGCCGCCATTTAATTATCGTCGGCACAAAAAAGAAAATTCATGGTAATTTATCTATGAAACTGATTTTAGTTTAAGCCCTTAAAAGCTCCGACAGCGCTAACAAAACAGTACTTGGAAATGAAATAAAAAACTATTAATTTGCTAACATTGCATTTATTCATAATATATTCACTTTTACACATTTTACGTGAAATGTAAAACATTACTTTCACTTAACCTAAAAGTAAAGTTGATCATTATTATCGCACCATCAAATAAACAAAATATTTTTTGACAGTTTTTGTCACAAAAAACTGCACTGCGCTTGCAATTGGACGTAGTTACGCGAAAACGTTCCAACCCACATGAGTTTGTATTCGGGTTATCAGCGTTCATAGCCAGGTCAGTAGGTGAATGCAGGTTCGGGGTCAGAAAATCGACAGGCAGGTCGAAAGAGAATCACAATACACACGACACACAAGATCACGAAACAAAGATGCGCTATAGTCAAAGGACGAGCCAAGACTAATCTATATAAATAATAAATAAATAAATAATGTCAACTTAGTCTACCAAAATCGTTAGGTTATGCCGATAAAAACTTTTGCGTGTGAATTTCATTTATCTGTTGAAAGGGGCATCGTCATTAGAAGTAGCCGCCATCCATTGTTTCCATTGTCTTGGTTCATTCAGGTACCAGTTGTCAACTTTAACTGCCTACATCGGAAGGTTATACTGATAAGGATCTTTTGTGTAAATTCCACTTATTCGCCATTGAAGTCGCCGCAAATTTCTATCTTTAACTTTACGCCGTCAACAAAGTCACCGCCATCCATTGTATCTATTTTGTTTTCATACAGATAAGGATATTTGGGTGTGTTTATCGACTGAAGCATACATCTATATTTGCATCATCAAACAAATGCTATTACATCGGTATTTTTACTATTTTCTTCGGTTACCGCGAGGATTACACATGAAATAAAACTATGAAAACGGATACACTCGCGTACATTAACTAATTTTAACTTCATTCCGACGTTAAAATTAGAAGATTAGTTAGATGAAGTTAAAATTAGTTAATATACGCGAGTTTATCCGTTTTCATAGTTTTATTTCATCGGTATATTTATTTATTGCATTTCTTCTAACCCGGTCCTTTTCACTGTACCTGCCTACCTAACTGTGTGTATATTAGTAAATAATGACATAAGTAAATAAAACTTTATTTGAAGTATTTTTATAGTATCTGTACCTGTACATGTACTTACCAACATCTAAATAAATGCACTAGATCTGTCTGTTCACTAAAACTCAAAAACCATCAAACATTTGTATACTTTTTATATAATTTACGAACTCAAATATTTCGGTATAACATACATATAATTTCGCTGGTTAGAAACAAATGCTGCATATCGCCATCCATTACCCCTGTAAAGTCTTTATAATCTTACAAAGAATATAAACACCATTTTGAATCACGCCAAAATAAACCGTACATGCGCGGGCTAAGGTCCATATTAAATATGTATATTTTGTTGAGTTTCGTTATTGTAGTAGAGCTCAAAATGCAACACGCTTCGCCCACTGAATCACAACACGTTGGCGTGATTCTCTAAAGTACCGTAAATAGTAATATTTTGTCTGGATATGCTAATATTGCATTTGAATATTTATTTACATTTCATTACAGTTGTTAGATAATGAAAAAATATTTACGATCCCCTGAATTCTCTATTTTTTGTTTAGCGTTAAAAAAAAGTAGAATACAGGAATAATATACTAAACATATGTATAAAGTATTTTAGCCTCATGTTTTAACTATGTCAAATGGACAATATTAAGTCCATAAGTTTAAAAATGATGGAGATAAACGACTTAACAAAATAACGCAACAGGTGCGTGATCAGTGGCTAAGCAGCGTTGTAAAATCACGCATACGCTGCGTGATTAGCGCTGAATGGGTTAAAACCAACTTCAAAAAACCCAATCAAACCCTCTATCAAATCAAAACCATTTAAACGCATATGTTTTAAAAACGGTACCAACCCGAACCTACCAGAGGTTCGGGCATCGTCACCGGGTCCGCTAAAGTATGATTAAGTTAAAATCTTAACAACAGAATAAATACAAACCAACAAAAAATGGTACGGAATCTTTGAAGTCAGACTTCTACTTGATCGATTTCATTACATTTCTCACAATGACTAGGTATATGTATACCTAGAGTAATACAAATAAGTAAGTAGTAATACAAATAGCACTTATAATTATGTAATTATAAGTGCTATTTGTATTAAATGGAGTTAAAATAAGATTATATGGTAAATAGTTAATAAAATAAAAAGCAACATTTAATTTAATCTTATATTCAATTTATATCTATTCGAAAGACGTAAATTCTTGTCAATATATTACAAATACCTACATAGTACAAATAAATGCGAATTACACGCAGATTTTTTTCAGTATTTGACTACGAGAGAAACATACATTTTATTTACATGTACTTCATTGAACTAAAGTTATAAAGAACATTTTAATCTAAAGCAACATACCTACTTAGTAATACAGATTCTCAGCGACAACCATTTCGATATTCTCACTCTCATTCGTAGAAAAGTAGGTACTTAGGTGTAACAGGCATATTGTTACTAATCTTAACTCAATAATCATTATCATACAACTGAAATCACATTTGAAATACTAGACTTCAAGAGTTCATAGCGGACCTCGTTCGCCGCTTCTTATTGAGTAAACACTATGCTTTCTCTTCCTTCTCCCTATTATACCGTTCTAGCTCCTTGAGGAACTGTCCTTTGTTCTTCATGACGTTAGGTCGATCACCTCGGCACTTGGGGCAGAACCACTTTCCCTTGGGTTTTGTGATGAGGGAGACGCAAGAGAAGTGGAACCACTCTATGGGGCAGAGGTCGTTGTCGCAGAGAATCATCTCTCCGAAGGATATTTGGTCGCAGAGACAGTAGCGCGGCTCGTCGGGGTCGATGGCGGCTGCCTCTTCTGGCGGTGTCGCTGAACGCTGTGCGGCTTGGCGGGCCTTGCGCTTCTTCTTTTTGCCAATAGCTAAAAGACAATTTATAATCAGAAAATTTGTAGGAGCAGTATAATTAACGTGTACATTGTTTTTAATCGACTTCATAAAAGGAGATGGTATATGTCCGAGAATTTACTCAAACGGGTATAAGCCCGATGTGATTCCGTGGGCACCAAGTAGGGGTCTGATGAGATCCTCCTGGTGCAAAGGCTTGCTATTGCAGTGCAGCGCGGAAATGCCGCTAGTTTGTTAGGCACCTTTGCACCGGGAATGTTGCGGGGTGGGTTATTTGACTGATTGGTATTTAAATTGTTTTAGCTTTAAGGTTCTTTAGTTAAGTTTAGTTAGGTATTATGTTATTTTGTGATTTTGGTATTGTTTTTATTATAATTGTGTATTTTTTCATGTTTAATAAAGTGGTTTTATTTCTTTCTTTAAAAAAATTTGGAGATTATTTAATGGATGTCGATTAGTAATTGGTAAGCGAGAATAGTACATTACGACACAAGTTCGAAAAACATGAAATTCGAAACGAGTCGCGATGTTTTAAAACACGACGGGAGTGTTTTAAATCGACACGAGTTACGAATTTCGTTTTTGCACGTGTCTCGTACGACGTTTTTTAGTGCAGATGGCTCTCCGAAGTTTTGGACCTGACGTAAAATGACACACATATCGCACTAGAGCCTAAAAAAGGCACCATCTGCACTAAAAAAAACAAACGTATTCGTCAGCTGCTGATGCTGAAACAATGACCATTAAAAAGTGTAAATTATACGAACTCCATACAGTAGACTTAGATGTACTTACTCTTCTTGTGTGTTGTGTTGTGTGTATGACGCTGCTCGTCGCGCTCGCTGGAGTCCGCGCCGTCGGTGGCGGCGCCGGCGGTGGCCGCTCGCGAACGTCGAGCCCTCTTTGATGTACTTACTCTTCTTGTGTGTTGTGTTGTGTGTATGACGCTGCTCGTCGCGCTCGCTGGAGTCCGCGCCGTCGGTGGCGGCGCCGGCGGTGGCCGCTCGCGAACGTCGAGCCCTCTTTGATGTACTTACTCTTCTTGTGTGTTGTGTTGTGTGTATGACGCTGCTCGTCGCGCTCGCTGGAGTCCGCGCCGTCGGTGGCGGCGCCGGCGGTGGCCGCTCGCGAACGTCGAGCCCTCTTTGATGTACTTACTCTTCTTGTGTGTTGTGTTGTGTGTATGACGCTGCTCGTCGCGCTCGCTGGAGTCCGCGCCGTCGGTGGCGGCGCCGGCGGTGGCCGCTCGCGAGCGTCGTGCCCTCTTTGATGTACTTACTCTTCTTGTGTGTTGTGTTGTGTGTATGACGCTGCTCGTCGCGCTCGCTGGAGTCCGCGCCGTCGGTGGCGGCGCCGGCGGTGGCCGCTCGCGAACGTCGAGCCCTCTTTGATGTACTTACTCTTCTTGTGTGTTGTGTTGTGTGTATGACGCTGCTCGTCGCGCTCGCTGGAGTCCGCGCCGTCGGTGGCGGCGCCGGCGGTGGCCGCTCGCGAGCGTCGTGCCCTCTTTGATGTACTTACTCTTCTTGTGTGTTGTGTTGTGTGTATGACGCTGCTCGTCGCGCTCGCTGGAGTCCGCGCCGTCGGTGGCGGCGCCGGCGGTGGCCGCTCGCGAACGTCGAGCCCTCTTTGATGTACTTACTCTTCTTGTGTGTTGTGTTGTGTGTATGACGCTGCTCGTCGCGCTCGCTGGAGTCCGCGCCGTCGGTGGCGGCGCCGGCGGTGGCCGCTCGCGAGCGTCGAGCCCTCTTTGACCACCTCTCTCCTGCTAAACGGAGATAAAGCGTGTTAGCAAAAACGTTACTTGTACACGTCATGAGTCAGTTTTACCGTAAGATGGGGCAAGAATGAAACAGCATTTAAATCCTATTACTTTTTAGCATCGGATTATTAAGAAAATACGTGGTTCCATGTATAAGATTTTGTTCCAAATATTGCCACAGGAACATTTATTTGGACCTAACACCTTTCATTTCCATGTTACCAAATAGCCCCTTGGGTCTCGAATAGTATATAGGATGGCCTACGGTATCTAAAGTATTCAAACGACCAGGCTAATTGACATACAGATTTCAACCTTTCTTAATTTTTCTTCAAGGGAAATGAAGTGCATCCGCTAATTACATACATAGTGAATCTTGTTATTTGGGCCTGTCAGCCAGGAGATACAAGTGGCAGTTTCTTAAAATCTAATCTGATCTAATGATTAGGTAATTAACCATACGCGATTTCCCACTTACTAAAACGAATTTCAATCATGCAGGATTTTTTCAGTGAGTTATGATGAAAATAGTTTTATGAAATGTCATCATCTCTGAAACTAACCTGACACTAGAATACAATATAGTCTCAAAATATAGTTAGGAATACACCTTTAAAGTTAGTCGGTATTCTCATTTCCACCCTGTATAAGCGAGAAGAACGTGCGATGTCACTATCTAGGACAAATAATAAAAACCGGACCGTGACACGCCACAGCAGGTAACCACAGCAATAAGAATCGTTGATCAACATAAAACATAATTCTTTTGACATCCTAACAAGCTGTAGTTCTCGCCAGTCTTGTCCCTCCCTTGGCGTGCTCGGCTCCTTCTCCACGCGCGCCGGCTCCGGGGCGGGCGCCGGCTCTTCCTGGATATCTGTGCAAGCTGTAGTTCTCACCAGTCTTGTCCCTCTCCTTGTCCTCCTTCTTGTCGGCGGCGCGCTCGGGCGGCGGCGCGTGCGGCGGCGGCGCGGGCGGCGCGCTCGGCTCCTTCTCCACGCGCGCCGGCTCCGGGACGGGCGCCGGCTCTTCCTTGGCGGTGCCGTTTGTGTTTACTTCCAGGCACGAGACTGGTGACAATAAATTCATTATACGTGGTCATAGCGGCTCAGTGAGGGCAACCTGATTCCGCGCTGTTATTCGAAAGTAGTCTTAAGAGAATAGCGATTGATTTGAAATTAATGAGATGGCGTTTACGGATTGTAAAAAAAAAATAAGGTGGCAGAAAAAGTTTTTCATACTTACTGTCTGTTATAAATAAATATATCCAACAGACAAAAATATCAGTATTCTTTTCCCCAGGCATTAGGTATCATAACAAATATTTGTTCCTAGGTCATGGCTGTCTATGTATATGCAATGTACATATCTATCTATTATGTAAATCGTCGCTTAGTATTAGTACCTTCATCGCAAATTTTAATTGAGCTCACCAGACGGCCGGACTTGTCAGACGACTAGGCCGATTTTTGTAAGATGTCCAAAGATAATTATTTATTTTATTTATTATTCAGAAAGTTCGATTTCTTTTTATTTTATTATACTTACTAAGCTTCTTATGGTCACCTTCCAGCGACCTCTGTTTGTTGTCAATAAGGTCCTGCAGCAGCTGAACGACCTGCAGCTTCTCGTCGCCGATCTCCTGCGCGGCCACCAGCGCGCTTTGCAGCCGCATGGCGGCGCGGCCGCGGCGGCGCTCTTCTGTGTTCACACCGATGCATACTGCTAGATGAGTTTCTGCGTCGCGAAGACATTCTGACAAACAAGAATAGTAGAATATTAGTATGTAGAAAGAATAGTAGACAGGCCGATGAAATTATAAAGACAGCGGGATCACAGTGGATGACCACTGTTAACGACAGGGAAAAATGGAAAAAGATGGAGGAGGCTTTTACCCATATGGGACCACACACATAACAAGCAGAAATATTTAACATAAATACCAAGCATAACATTTCAGTGTGGACAACCAAAGCTAAAATAATAAAATAAGAATAGTAGAATATAAGAGTAGTAGTACATTACTACAGAGGTCGGGTCAAAATGGGTTTCCGGACGAAGACGTAGAGTACACGTCGGGCATTGACCGAGGGTGCCTGGACGAGGACCGTCTTAATGGGTTGAAATATGTGGAGCTATAGTCAATTTAAATTATGTGAGTAACTCAGTTCGATAATATTTTAAGATAGGTCTGAGGCAAATAACTTCCGGCCGAAGTATGTATTGATTGACAGTGATTTCCTTAAACATGCAATAAAATAATTTTTTTGAAACAAAATATTACAATTTTTGTTCCTAACTCTACCACTAACCATTTAAAATTACATGAGAGGAAAAAACAATATGCTCTCTTTTTAAAGTAGTTTTTTTATAAACTTGCTACTGTGTATGATGTTTCAAAATGTTTGTTAAAAGAATTATCTGATTTACGTGGAACAGAAATTAAAGAAGATTTGTATGAAATTCCAATAACACCCTAGCCTCACCTGTATGCTTAGCACATGATTGGCGCGATAATATCTCGCCGCGAGATAGTCTATCCATCCCTCTTATGTTAATATAGCTAGTGAAGGATGGGAGATCTATCTCGTGGCGACATACTGTCGCACCAATAATGTGTTAAGCCTTCTGAAACATAATACTTTGCAGCCCTATACATATAAGGAGCATAGTATTTCATAGCATGTTGAGAAAAGTAGTTTTAAATTAGGCCAATGATTTTAAACATTGGTAAGTGCTTTAAAAGATAAGGTAAAATTAGAAGCTCTAGAATTATTGTTTCTCAATAATGGACTAAAATTATGCTATTGTAAGTAGAAAATCCTATGTATTTTACATCAAGAAAAACTTAAATAATTCAGTGTTTTTTACTTATGTAATTATTTTTATTGATATCAATACTTGAAAATTACTTAAGTTTTGTTTTGTCCCTTTTATTATAGGGCTTATGAAAGTGATTTTGGTGACATAGTACTGTTACCAATGGAGCAGCTGAAGTGCTCAAAACCATTGGAGCAGGTTTCCATAGAAACCTACATCACCATCACACTAGCATGTTCAGATATTTTTGATCACCGTGGCCTCTCCGATATATCTAATGGTGACTGTACTAGATACTATGCTATGAACATATTGCTAAATAATTGTGATTTTAAATGGATTATTTTTAACACATGTTGGTGATGATGTCCTTAACCCTTCGTATGCCTAGTGCCGTATCCGTCCCAAGCAATTGGACTCTAAATTATAAACTTCAAGGTCATAAATTAAATACCATTTTTTGACAGTGGCATACGAAAGGTTAATCTCTTTAATTTTTTTCCTATCTTTCCAAATCCAATCCTTCCTTTCTATTCTGCATTTGTCATCAGCACATTGTTTTCTTGGTCTACCCAATTGCCTTTTTTTGCTTTTGACTTTTGTGTTACTTTTGTCAAATTAAACTAACCAATCTCATAAAAAAGTGATGTGTGTGACACCTTTAACCTCTAACATGTGAAGAGGCTTGTATCAAAAACATTACTTTAATTTTCTGTCTCAGAACTTATGAACACACTAGCTAGGTGCAAAAAGTATAAAATGTCATTCCAAGTTCAAAAGCAAGTTTGTCCACCACCATTGACCTACCATAAACAAGTATCCAAAGCTACAAGACACATAATATTTGGCCACACATATGTTGTGTATGAAATTTATTGCAATGGCATGAGTGGCACTTTATCACTATCATTGACAGCACTGAGTATTTTAATAAGTAGGTAATACCTTTGTTGTTTTTCAACCTACCTTATACTTTAAAATGTTTGACTACATTGGAGCAACATATTAATATAGGTAACACATTAATCTGTTATTAGTTAAAAATGAAATATAAGAGAAACATTATGAAATTTATAACATCAGTTTACATTTTCTCAATAATGGCTTAATTTAAATAAGTGAAACAGTACTAGTACTTAAGGCTTAGTTGAAATCTAATTTATATCAAAAAATCTTGATCATAAGTATAGAAATTCACAAACAATAATAGAGTAATAAAGTAGATAAAAATCACATGTTTTTCTATTAACATTTACACAAATATAAAAAAGACATCATGCTATAACTTTAATTTACAGTACATAGAAGAGAAAGTAATACCATCAACTATTCATGATATCACAATGTAGAACAATAGGACAAAAAGAAGTAGCCATTGGCATACATTGAAACTAGCCTCTAATGAAGTCCAAAGACATTAATTTTCATGCCCATACAGATTGTCATGTTAAAATCGAAACTTCATGTGTATTAAAATAATCTAAAATATAAATGTACCACCACTATTGAATGTTAAGTAAAGGTGTAAAGAAAATGAACTAAAATAATGCTAGTGTTTATTTTGGTCACCAAACAGTTGAAGCGGGCGTTACTATAAAAAGCAAATTGTACGTACACAAAATGAGGCTGATGTCAACTGATGGATCTCACGATATTACATAAAATATGGAAGGATTCTCGAAATATAGTGATTTGGATACTGAAGACATTTGTAAGGACACATAGAAAACAAAAAAAATACCTCTATAAGTTACGTCCAGCTCTCGCATACGCGATAAATGTCGTTGTAGATCATTCGGCAGATTTTCCACGCAATCTAAGTAATTTTCCACATAGGTTGCTGAGAGCAACGCTTCAGTAGAAGCCTGACCTAACATGATTACTAATTCAGCACAATTTTCATAATCAAAACGTACAAGTGGACTATTTTTTTTCACTTTCCAAGCAAATAACAAGTTCGCTCGGTGCACTCAACAACCAACCGCAAGCAAGAAGCGATTTCTACGCTTGATTATTAACGTTTCGTTTCATATGTTTGACAATTGGCTAGCTATATTACAGTTATTTATAATTTAG
This sequence comes from Thaumatotibia leucotreta, assembly GCA_025490895.1. Classification (NCBI taxonomy): domain Eukaryota; kingdom Metazoa; phylum Arthropoda; class Insecta; order Lepidoptera; family Tortricidae; genus Thaumatotibia; species Thaumatotibia leucotreta. The sequence goes on from JALPQI010004481.1 coordinate 59,056, forward strand.
TGTTAGAGGTTTTTTCATAAATGTTATTAAATATAGTAATATTCTTTTCGCAAATTTAAGGTACAGCTTAGTTTAAGTAAAAAATGTATTGACAATATGAAGTATTTTATACAATAACGAAACGCCACAACAAATGTCAAGCGATTGACAAGAAAGAGGACGTAAACTATTTCAGTTTATATTAAAACCGCGTGCAGGCTGAAGACTGAAGAGATTTGCATTGGTAAATAATTTTTCATTGGCCAGGAAAATTTAACCCTTTCGCCGTCTTTGACTTGAAATGAAGTTAAAACATTTCGTGCCCCACACCCCACAACTTGAAAACAACTCAGAAAATTCAATAATGCACATGCAAACTGAAGGACAATATTCTATAAAAAATAAATATTACCATTTTGACGTGGCGCGGAATAGGTTAATAATTTTAATAAAAGCAGGCCTACTACCACGAAAGTCGAAATCCGTATATTTTGAGGATTTTTCTCTGTCATTCCAACGAAGGCGTCATTAGAGTGAAAAAGACATCCTCTAAATTTACGGATTTCGAAGTTTGCGGTAGGGCCGCAGGCGCGAAGGCTTGAGATATCTGTGATCTTTTGTTGGCAGCCCTATTTATAAAGCGCATTTTTATTTAAGCGAATCGTTTTCGAGATATCAGCTCTCAAAGTCCGAAAAATGTTTCCCCCCCTCTATTTTTTAAACTACGCAGTATAAAATAAAATAAAAAATATGTCATGCATATTAATAAACTCTACAACGATTTTTTGTTTCATTAAATTATCAGTGATAATTTATCACTTATAGTTTTTGAGGTAGGTGGATTTAACTGGTTTTTTTAATGAAAAAAATTACAATGGTACGGAACCCTTCGCGCGCGTGTCCAACTCGCACTTGGCCGGTTTTTTATTGTCTCGCATATGGTGAGAAAAGTAAAGTATAATGTATACTTCGGGAATAAAACTGATTTTGTCTTGGGCGCTTGAATCCCTCACTGCCCTCAGGACTCAGTCTTAATCGCTTAATCGCTCGCTTCGCTAGGGAATTAAATCTGTAACTCCCTTGCGGCCCTCGGGAGTAAAATTGAGAGTCCTTCGTTACGTTTAGGATTCAATGTCGCGCCCATGATATAAAACAGTGCTTTATCCCCTTGGTGTATAATCTACTATTATCAATATCGAAGATGTGATCCAAATGTAAAAACTTTTTGAGAAATGCTCCATGTACCATTGATTTCTAGTATTTTTAAATGGATAAATTTAATATAGGTTTCAATGGAAAATCAAACTATCACCACTAGCCTTAAATTTAAAATAGGTCCTTTAATTTAAAACAAAGTAGGTATACATAGAATGTATAAGTTCATGGGGCCACTGTAGCTGTAGGTACCAATACCAAGTAAGTAAAGTTTACGTTAGCGTTCACTTGATATTTAAAAGCTTACACTGTGGTCACTGTGTGCTTACCATGAGCTAGTGCCCTGAGCTCAATGCGAACTTACTTTGTATTCCTCTCGCTCACACCAATACGTGAGTATGAGCGGGATGGCTGGAAAGTAAGTCATGGTAGGCATACTATGTATTGGAGTTTACATGATGGACTACTTTGCGTATCGATCGAGATCGACTAAACGGTTAATGTAAACGTTATTTGCTAACTTACTCATGGTACGGCTACTGAACGCGCAACTATTTGTCAAAATAGACTTCCTCACATAACGTAGCATTGCAAGGAAATGCCGCCAGTAGCCTCGATGCTTGCTTGGTGCCATGCTACAAAGGCACAGGATCAAGTTTAGATCTAAGACCAGCCGTACACTTGTAAGTTCTTACGTAAGTTATAGGGACGGAGCTATACTAAGGAATGAGATAGTGATATTCACCTCTCATTCCTTAGTACAGCTCTGTCCCTATAACTTACGTAAGAACTTATAGGCTGGCCTAAGGTTAGTTAGCAGATTTTGATTTTAAGTGGGTTTCAGATGGAGGGGAAATGAGTAATCCACATGATATTACATTAGATATTCAAAATAACGACACCACCTACATATTTCGCACCCACGTTTTCTTCACCATAAAACGGTCTCGCAGTCCAACATATCGAGTCGTTCGTACTGGCACGTTTTATAAAGTATTAGATTGTCAATATTTTTTTGGCAGATAGTGTCCAATATGGATATTTAACCTTGCGAATCAAAATTTTGTGTTATTTTTATTGTGTTGTGTGGTTTTGTGTTAAAATTTTTAGTTGAATTAATCAGTGTCATGTCTTCTACGCTTATCTTTGTGGGGTACCCGGAGGATTCGAAAAGTTCGATTACAAGGTATTTAATAAGTGTTATTTAATATCATGACCTACAAGATATTTTACTTTCTATCTGCCTACTCATTTCGTAGCTATTTTATAAATTCCGCATTTAAGGCCTTTCGACAAATTTGCCGTATTATACAATTCTTGTAAGTATTTAAGCACTGGGCAATCGAGACAATCAAGGCTTCATTTATTAGCTACATAACCCATTCTCCTGCCAACATTAAGGCGTAGGAAGTATCGTCGTAATTGGATTAAAGCTGCCTCATATTAAGACTTTGTAGCCATTTTAGTTTTACGATGAAACAGTCGTGTTGCAAATTAAACAGTCGTGTTTCCTCCACCAAGTTTATTCGAATTAGTTGGAAAGTTAAAGCAATGAACATAATCGCTAATTGCGCCTTACAAAATGTTAATAGTTTTATACATTTTATACATTTAAGAACCGAAGAACAAATGTCAGGCGTTTATTCTTGAACGTTTATAATTTACGAAATAATGTCGTCAGACCACTTGCAAGTGAATTCTATTGTTGTTTTGAACATAATTATTCATCTAATATATATGTATTTAAAGATAGCTAAAAAGCTAAAAATGTATAAATAATATGTTAGGTTCTTCCTGACCTTACGTCCTATTTCTATTACAAGGGCGTAAAAACCATAACAGGTTAATGCAGGGGTTGTGAATATTTTTTCGTGAATATTAGCCACAATAATCAAAGATTTATTAATTTCTTATAGTTTTTTTGCTACTAGAATAAAGTGGACTACAGAGCCGGAAAAGGTACCTGCTTTTCCTTACGTTAATCAGTTAATCACTCATTCTTATAGTATATTAATCGTTTATACATTGATTTACAGTAATTAATAAAAAAATTGTGAGTCTCTTTAGTAGGTACTTAAAACGTGCCACTTGGTCGGTAAAGAACGGATTGATAGATGATGTATAGTTGTATACGTTGTTACAGTAAGCAAATACCGTCTTTATGGTATGCCTGAATGCTATGGTATTTTACATAACATAAAAAATATTATCCATCTTTAAAAACAAATGATATGAAAAATATCATGAAGGTTCTGGAGAACTTGTATTGTAAATACTGACATTGCAGTAGCAACAAAAAGGACCAAAGTTAGCTAATTTAAGACCTCCTAGTTAATTACAAAACCAGAAATTACACCATTTTAACTAAATTTACCTCCTAATGCACTCTCTCTACGCATAGTTAATAGGAGAGGCCTACGTCCAGCAGTGGACTATCATAGGCTGATGATGATGATGATGAACTATATTGACCCGATTTTTTCATTTGAATTTGCCAGTTTTTTATCGGTACACCACTTAATCATCGACTCCATCGTTCTTTGTTCACCTCAATGCCACTAAACTTCCTAACTCTGGACTTACGTCAAACGTTGTCATGCTAAAAAGTTGTTATGTAAAGTGAAAATAAGCGAGGAAAAGTTTTTGCTTCTTAAATCCCGATAAAAACCCATAGGTGTCCTTTATTGGCCAAGTTGCGTTCTCTTTACCAAATTCTTCCGTCCCTTAGGTTATTAGATTTGGCATTTCTGTTGAGAACCCCAGTATAGCCGTATCGTGGTAAGGCTATACAGGGGTACAAATAAGCGGTAAATCCCGATAAAAAACCATAGGTGTTCCTTATTGGCCATGTTGCGTTCTCTTTACTAAATTCTTCCGTTCCGCTAGTTTATTAGATTTGGCGTTGCTGTTGAGAACCCCTGTATCATGAGCTCATGAGCTGCCACTACATTATTAACGTGGACTTGCTTTCTATCCAACCTGCTCGTATTCGTGGATTGGTGCGAGTGAATCGGATATAAAGTAAAACGCGCGTTAATATCGTAGCGGCAGCTCATGGTACTACGGCTACTGGACTAAGGTACCTAAGCTACCTAGTTCAGTAAATTAAACATGATGAACGCGTAGCTAAAGATGTTTCCTGGCGCCAGGATTTGTTATGCAGTGTTACTGTGTTACTCGGTCTAATTGAGGGAGTAGGCAGGTTCATATTCATTTAGGAACGACGGCTGTAGGCGGGCTTCGCCTTGCGACTACCAAGTAAGGTAAACGGCGCGGCGAGCTTGTTTGTGTTTTAATGGTTTATTTGTTCGAATTAGGAGCACTTGTGTAATAGTTAGGACAGTAATAACTCCAAGGTTTTTATGATATGCACTTAAGAATACAAGATTGCACGGTTGTGTCCGCCGAGTTTGTCAGTATTTTACTAACTTTATTTGGAATCTTCATCATCCTCATCATTAGCCTATGATAGTCCAATGATGGACGTAGGCCTCTCCTATTAACTATGCGCATAACGTGCATTCCACGGAAAAGTCCACCGATGTCCCGTACGAACACGGTTTTTCTCAAAATTTAGCGTTTATCGAAGTTCTCTTTCGTAACTAGAAGAGTCAAAAATTGCTCAAAAATATATGTAATTACTAGTAACTCGGAAGAAAACTCAAATTATCGCAATATACATGCGTTTGTACGGGACAATCCATGGAATGCTCCATTAGGAGGTAAATGCCCATAATCGTACGCGGGGCAAGCTGATTGGCGATCGCAGTAATGTGTCCACTATGATGACGCTGCACGCTGCTACCCATCATCAATCTTCGCTAACTTAATTAATAGTAACACGTATTACAGAATCAAACATTAGGAAATGTATTCCAAATTATTTAGTATTCTATCATCACTAATGAACGTGGACTGTGAACATGATTCATAAAAGCTTAAGTGAAGGGAAGCACTAACTGACCGTGCGAGACTAAATACTTACAAAGTGTTTTTATCTGCATTGCATATGCCCACGCGGATATATGTATCTACTTACTTTAAAATAAGACCCTTGCCTTTTTAGGGCAGCGGGCAGACACATGCTCACTACGTAGGTACCTATTTCCTGTAAACTCGACAGTAAAAATACTTAAATTCATCTAGGCGTCATACTTGAACCTATAGGTTCAAGTACTGTACTGGTCGCTATCGACGACTCTTTAATATCTTGATATCCATTAATTAATGGGATGACTTGACTATCATCAGATCGTCACGATCATCAACAGCTTAGGTATTTATTTTCAGTCTTCGTAACCTAGTTCGTAATTAGGGACGAAGCATCTAGCGTACTACAACGAAATGAAAGACTAAACCTCGAAATTGGCGAGTTTCTAAGTTCGAGGTAGGGCCTCTGATTCTGGGTTTCAATTTCGGCGAGAGCATTTATTTATCAGTTTATCAAAAAAAAATTTTTTTTGGTATTTTTTTTCTATTTATTTAACTCCTCGTCTGCGGTTGCAAGGATCAGCACAATTACGATTACGGATACGATATACAATACGATTTTGGATTCAAATTATGAATAATGAATATGGAGTAGATTTGAGTTCAATACCCATTGTACGGATCCTTATCAAACACAGACGAAGGGTTAAGTACCTCTATGTATCTATTTATAGTTTTAGTACTCACAATATGTAAGCCTTAATTGTGCTTACCATTTACCATAGGACTAAATCGATTTGTGTAAGATTGTCGATACTACGAGTATTAATGCCCATGATATTCATTTTTAGGTATAAGTAGGTACTTTGTTCACAATTGAGTGGCCTTTTTCCATTACGGTCAAAGATGATGTGACTCATGAGTCGGGCCCGAGAGTCATGATATATTATATCCACGTATGTTGTATTCCAAAAGCACTAAGTGTTTGGTCTATCATTTGCGATTAGGTTTACGATTACGCCAGACAGACAATCGTCGTCTTTCCATTGGTGATTCGCCTCGCCTGTTCCACAATTGCTCAGGGACCCTCGCTAAGACAATAGAATTGTATCCTTCGTCTGTCCCTAGATTAGTGTCTGTTACATTTGAATTGTCATTGTATTGACACTTTCTATTCATTGCAATATCCGTTGCAATTTTAAACATTCTTCAGCTGCGAAGTGGGAAAGTGTCGCAATTCTTTCTTGTTGGCTTATTCGCTTATAATTATCGTTTTTTGCCGCATTACTGTGATATGATCAAGGAATGATATTTTAATGTAGGTAAAGTGAGTTGCCAAAGTTCTTGGCCAATTCATGAATGGGCCGTAAAGTGACGGCAGTAAGAATACATTTGTCATCACCCCAACTCCTCCTGCGGGTGTCGTAAGAGTCGACTAAGGGATTGAAGTGTCACTGACCATTATTTGATAAAAGATTGATGACGGGCAGCAGCGTCATCATAGTGGACACATTACTGCGATCGCCAATCCGCTTGCCCATCGTGGCGATTATGGGCATTTACCTCCTAATGCGTCTATACGCATAGTTAATAGGAGAGGCCTACGTCCAGCAGTGGACTATCATAGGCTGATGATGAATTCATGAATGAATGAATTCAAGAGTAAACCATCCATCGTTAATCTAACGTTAGGACAGAATAAATGAATGTTATGAAAAACAGTGGCCCTACCGCGAACCACGAACGAAGTGTTGCCTCTCGCTCGCACTTGTGAATTCGTACATAAGTGTGACAGAGAGGGGAAGTGAAGTGAACATTTCGTTCGTGGTTCGCGGTAGGGCCTCAGTGTAGATTGAACGGTGACGAATCATGATCAAGTCCGAGCGGGATGGATAGAAAGTAAACACGCGTTAATATAACGCGGTGACAGCCCATGGCAGGCACAGCACATAGCTCAGCTTACTCGTACTTGATGAGTTTTTACTTCATCATAATTATGAAAAAAAAAAGTTTATTTTCTGGTTTTCTTAGTATTTAAAAATTGATGAAGTCTTACGGCCTTTTCACAATCGCCGGATAAATACTCGTATATCCGTCAGATAAAATTATCGGTATCCCTTTCCGTGAGATAGATTTAATTGGGGATGGTGAAATACTTACTAAGGCCCTTAATTGCACTAAACAAATTACTGCACAAAAGGTGGATTTAATGCTATGAAGCATTTTTATCTGTTTTATGTTCTACTTTCCACTGGACCTGCATTAAGTATAAATACGTAAGTAGCTTGATTTTAAAGCGCGATTGATTAACTACGAAATATAAATCAGATCGGAGTCACATCTCTCTATATGTTTTAGCCCAGAGATTGGTACACGATTAGATTTAATGGTAGAGTAGGTACTTCTAAAAATACATGCAATTTCTACAACAATTTATATTCGTCGAGCCCCTTACGCATTAATGAAGGGTAGATACCCTTAAAATAGCCATACCCGTTGGCGTATAATATAACAGGATTAGGTGGCAGACAGTAACAGGATCGCATCGGGTTCCGGGAAGCCCTGCGCGCCGTCTGCCCGCAGCTTTGTAATTGAATGCAATAGGTACCACTGCATTAGTCTTAGACTAGTATTACCTATTTCTTACTTAGTCAGTAGCTTTATTTTATACGCGAAAAATACCGATGTCTAATACAAACAAAATAGACGATCAAAAATTTTTTGATGATAAGTGGGTGAGTATAATAAGTAGAGCGTTTGCTAACAAAATAGGTAATGCAACTAGAACGACTGCAGTGGCCATGTCAATGGCAAGATATTAATTAAGTCATTATTATTACCTATGAAATTGGCATAATACAGGGTGATCAATCCAAATGGGTCAGTATGGAGCTGTTGGAAACCGTAACGTAACAGATAGCGAAATTTTGTCTTAGGAACCATGACGTCGTTTAGTAAAAATAAATATGTACCTACTGCATTCATACTTCTTCTTCTTCTTCAATCATACACTTACAAAAATACATGTACTCGAACCAGGAATCGAACCCGGACTTTTTGAAAAATAAAATTTCGTTATTTTCCTTTGGATATCGGTTGTGTAGCTCTTAAATAGTAAATGTTACAAAGAAACATGGTAGGTATCTAAAACTAATAAAAAGCATTGTTTTCAATAATGAAGTTTTGTTTTTCAATAGGTACTTACTTCAGTGCCGCCGCCGGCCCTTTAACTTTGTATTGGGGAAGTTACAAACTATGTTAAAACTAGTTAGCTAGGTACTATCATAAAATACGAATTGGAAACATTTGAACCGGCAGTATATGGCAAGAGTTGTTCAAGGCTTATTCTAAACAATGATTAATGTGAAGAAACCTTAGACAATGTACTGTTGAAAAAGAAAAATAAGTTATTATTTAGATAATAAAATTAAAGACCAACTAAAGTATATGACCAAAAACGCCAATTTCGTAGATCAGTATTATGCAAACAGACTGGCTTTAATGAAATGACACCATAATATAGAATTTTGTTAAATGTTATACCTACGTTAAAAAACTGTAACTAATTAAATAGATATTCGTACTTACTCATATATACAGTAGGTATGAATGAACAAAGTTATCTCTCAAATAGGTAATTTATGGCAGAAGCTTCTGGAACGTGCGTCGACCGTCACGGGTTGCGCAGCCGCAACCTACTCGCATCAGGATCGCCTTAAAACGAAACGGGTAGATGTTTGTATGAAACCCGTAGATACTTACGTCGTTTTAATCTGAGCAGGTGTCGGAGGCGCTCCCTCGCGGAAGCCGATCGCTATTACATGGTCCGCTACTCGCAACTGCGGTATTGGGACCAGCCATCTGCAAATCCTCATCCCAAATCCTTTTTTTTTTAATGTCATGTTTGTGGAAATACAAAAGAGCATGTAAAATTTGCTGAATAGGCACACATCGCATTGCAGGTACGGGTCAACCTCAAAATTTTGTAATGAGTCTTTCCGGTGGACACTTTAAAAGTTAAGGGCTATGTGATTTAATTTTCTTATTAAACCCTTATTGTCATTTAAAGGCACTCCTTTCCTATTGAATTGTATGATAAAAATCACGAATACACTCCTACCAGTTGCTTACTATAGGTATTGGCCACAGGAAAGAGAGGCTCTACAGTTCAGCTGAACAAGCACTTTTTCTTTCCTGTGGTCGATAGTTAACAGCCTGTGGACAGGTAGTAATGATTTTTATCATACTACACAATGAAAAAGGAGTAAGTCTTAATGAAGATAAAGCTTTCATAAGAAAATCAAGCTTTTTAGGCCTTAACTTTTAGATTGTCCACCGGAAAGACTCCGAACGTCGAACATGGGTTTGTGTTTGACCCCATATGGATACAAAGGAAGGAAGGAAGAAGTTGTTGTATCTAAGTAGGGACTTACTGAAAATATTCTCTTGATGTAAAAAATACCCGCTTGATCTGAAATTGATTAAGAATATTTAAAGTTTTAACTTGTTGTCCAAAATTACGCAAATGTGTTTATTATCTAGTTCCATAAAAAAAAACACATTCGTCTATTTGTATGTATGTCTGGAAGAGTTCTAAGTTATCTAATATTTAACTACTTGTGCGATTTAACCTTTTACAATATTGTATTGCGAACACTCTTTTTACGTAGTTTTGAAAACATAATCGTAATCGATTATCAATTACTTTAAGAAAACGCATATTCCTCAACTGGGGGAAAAGCTTTCTGTTTTTTTTTTAATTGCCTCTATTCTATTCTAAAAATCATATCGGCAACCGCTCAAGAGCAATGCTCAGTAGGTAGGTCGTATCTTAACAGGGATTTCATAGTAAGATACGACGTTTCGAAAAATATTTCAGAGACTTCTCGGACTGCTAGTAGCCAGAGCCACAATAAAATGCATTTAAATATCTCATACATTTAGTGTGTTAAGACTTTTTTTTTTTTTTTTTAATGTTTATGGCTTGGATACTAGTCCTTTAAGCCAAGTCTTTGTTTGATTATTAACACTTAATTTAAAGAGTTAAATAGCATAGAATGCATTAGTTATTTTATTTGCACTTCACTTCACTATATCTTCAAAACTGTATTTTTTATGTATTTGTATAACGGAACGTAACTGTCGATATTTGAGAGAATGTCGGTTAGGCGGCGGGGGACATTATTTTTAAACACATCACTTAATTCACTTGCTAGGATCAATCTATGAAATGCAAAAGCTTGACATTGAAATACAAGGTGTTCTATATCTCCAACACTGCTATCCTGGCAGTGAGGACACGTGCCATCGGGTATTATTGACAGTCTCGCTAAGTGTGCTGGAGCACAGTTGTGGCCGAACCTCAGCCTATTCATGGTGGTAATAAAGTCACGGCTATTCATCTTAACTTTCTCATACCAAGGCTTGCCAGGTAAGTCTGGTTGAACACTGGCATACCATTTTCCTTTAGTCTGTCTATCTTTTGTCCATATATCAAGCCACATCTTCACTGCATCATTCTTTATAGCAGCTTGACAATCAGTCATTGGTATTTTAAAACTATATCTTACATCTAATTCATTAATTCCTAAGTTAGCAGCTTTATCTGCAACTTCATTGCCCGTAATACCACTATGCGAAGGAATCCACATAAAGTTAATATGCACATTATTATTTTTGAGATAAAATAACATTTCTTTGATTTTATGCAATATAAAATTATTTTTGTAATGAAACTGATTATTTTGCAAGCCATATATTACACTAAGTGAATCAGTAAAGATAAAGAAATATTCAAATTCAGAAATTCTTTTAACTACTTTCAGGGCTTCAAATACTGCATATGCTTCTGCCGTGAATATGGAACATGCATTATCCAGTCTGAAACTTTGTACAAATTTAGTCTGCGGATCATATACTGCACTACGAACATGGGAGACTGCCTTACTACCATCTGTGTACAATTTATAATAATTTGGAATTTGTGACAAGAAATATAGAAAATCTGTGTTACTGTTGATAGTTCTGGTGCAAACTTTAATGTCTAACAATTTACTATTAAAACTATCTTGATAACATGGCCAAATTACATTTTGATACATGTTAGGAAACTTTTCCTCTATCTGTAAGAGTAGTGTTGTTAACTGAGGGATTCTAGGATGTGACTTTATTCTCCTAATCAAACTTTCATTATTTTTAGCATATAATTTTATTAAATATCTATTGGCTAACATCACCCATCTTGCAGGTAATGGCATTGTTTTAGTTTCTACTTCCATTGCTCTTATTGGGGTGGAACACATTGCACCTGATATTATTCGCATTGCCTTATTTTGTATTATTTCTAATTTATGTGTATGTACAGTGTTCATATGTACTAGAAAACTATAGTCAAAGTGACTTCGTACAAGAGTTTTATATAACAAGGACAGTACTTGAGGGTCAGCCCCCCAAGATATGCCCGCAAGACATCTCAAAATATTTAATCCTTTTGTGGAATTATTAACTATATGCTTAGCATGCAAATCAAAATTTAACTTATTATCTATTACTACACCTAGGAACTTATGAGAAGCAACTTCTTTGATAACCTCATTATTATATACAATATTTACATTTGTTGTATCTTTACTCAATATTAGCAACTTACTTTTATCAGGGTTAATCTTTAAGTTCAGGAAATTGTTATAATATAAGTAAAGTTCATTTAAAGCATTATTGATATTTGCTTTAGCTACATCTAAATTTGAGTTAATGGAATATATTACTAGATCATCTGCAAATTGCAGTATATTTACATTGGAACTATTTACAAATGAGGTAATCTGGCTAGTATACAAATTATACAAAAGAGGAGACAGCGTTGCTTCTTGCATTGTGCCTTTGGAAATTTGTCTTGGTCCATGTAATATGTTATTAAATTTAACATATAAATGTCTATTATCCAAAAAATGGAATATCCACTGGCATAATTTACCAGGAATATTTAGATTAGATAGAACTTTCACTAATATAGTAGGATCAACATTGTCAAATGCTCCTTGCACATCCAAAAATATGCAAACAGCATTTGACTTGTTGTATTTAGCCAATTTCAAATCCGAGATAAGAGATAAGAAACTGTCAGAACAGCTTTTACCTCGTCGGAAGCCATTTTGAAAAGAAGGCAATATATTGTTTGCCTCAATATGCCAATCAAGTCTAGTCTTCAACATGTTCTCAAAAATTTTACCAATACATGATGAGAGAGATATAGGTCGATAAGAGTCTGCCTGGCTAGGAGGCTTGTCCGATTTTAAAATTGGTATTACGCATTGTGTTTTCCAAGAGGCAGGTATTGCTGCCTGTGACCAAAGTAAATTCATAATTCTAAGTAAAACTTTTTTTCCGGTAGTATGCAGTTTCTTTATTAGCAAATATGGTATATCGTCTAGGCCTGGAGTGGTATTTTTCCTTGACTGTAAGCTTAAAATAAATTCTTCCCAAGTAAATGGTTCTATAAGATACTTAGACTCATCATTGGCGTTGTTAATTTCAAATAACATTTCTATAGAGCTGGGATCATTAATTGAACCTTGAGCTAGTTTATTTATAAATGGTTCTATAAATTCATCATTTTTATTTTGTTGTTTACCTTTAATCCCTTTGAAACGCTTAATATTATTCCATATTGTACCAATAGGTGTACATCGGTTTATAGAAGCACAATAACTACGCCAACTACTAGTCCTTTCCAATGCTATTGTTCTTTTTTTAAGAGCATCAAGTTTTTTATACGCTATGTAATTTTCTATAGACGGATTAGACCTATAAAATTTTAAAGCCTCGTAGGATTTAATAACACTATCCTCACATTGTTTGTTCCACCAAGGAACAGGTGGACGACTAGTGAAAAATTTATCACGTTGAAATTTTGGAATGCATTGTACTTTTAATACATTAAGTTCCGAACAAAACTTTTCGTACAACTCAATAGAATCATCGCTATTAAAAGAAAACGTAGAGAAGATTTTTTCTGAATATTCATTATACTTATCCCAGTCAGCTTTCTTATATAAGAATTTATCTATTGGTTCGTTGATTTCATATTTTTCAGGGGAAATTAATAAATTAATTATAGTAGGGTAGTGATAACTGCCCATAGGGTCATCATGGATTTGCCACTCGCATATAGGTGCTATACTTGCGCTACACAGACTAACATCTATCGCCGAAGGATTTTTATTCGGATACGTAACTGTAGTTGGTTTTCCATCATTTAAAATACATAAATTTAAATCACTTATTATATCAAACAGGATGTTGCCCCTTGATTGATTAGTTGCACAGCCAAATGAGATATGATGAGCATTAAAGTCTCCGGATATTATTAACGGGGATTGTAAATTTTGAATTATATTTTTAAGTCTGTCTAATCTTAAGCGTGGCCGGTTAGGAGGACAATACACACACAACACAGTTAATGGTCCTGTGCTGGTCTCAATTGATACTGCTACATTTTGTATAGTTTCATAGAAAGTAGTTTGTATAAATGTATGTTTATATATATTTTTAACAAGTATTGCAACTCCGCCACGACCGTTAGCGGAATATTTACAGAAAATGTTATAATTAGGAACTCTAAAAGCTGTGGTCGGTTTTAAAAAAGTTTCATTAAGAAGACAAACATCAATATTATGATTTTTTAAGAAATTAATTAGCAACGGTTTTTTATTTGTAACTGACTGTATATTAAAATGAGCTATACGAATGTACGAGGGATCCATTAAGGAATATTTTTGAGTAATATATCTTGAATTAAGTTATGAGTGATTGGGTTAGAGTCTGTCTTGTTGCCTAATTCTACTAAAGAGCAGATTATGGCATTCATAAGTTCTGGATTTTTCATTAATTCTTGTTTAATATTTAGTTTAGGTATTTCTTTCGGTGTAGAAACAGTTGAACTGCTTTGTGATTGTGTAGTCCGTACTGATTTTTCTAGGGGCGGAAACTCGAGCTTTCGTGTTTCTGCCTTCGAAGCATATGTGATGTTTGTTTTTTTTTCCGTTAGTTTTTTTAGTTTTATTGGACACGTCTTGGAAATTGCCAGGTGTGGCCCGCTACAATTAGCACAACATAACTCCGTTGGTTTATCGCATTCTTTATAGAAGTGGTCGCCCGAGCAAATGGAGCAACGCTGTCGGCTGTTACAGATTTTAGCTGCATGGTTGAATTTAAAACATTTAAAACACTGCAGAAGTGGGGGTACATATTCAAACACCCTGTATGAAAACAGGTCATATTGTACACTGTCCGGTAAAGAGTTGGAGAGGAAGGTGATACTCACTGTCTGCAGTGGTACCCGTTCCTCGCCCACCCTTTTCGTGAAACGCCTCACAGCGAGAATGTCATAGTTGGATGACAATTTTGTGTATAAGTCCTTGTTTGAAATGTTTGTCGGGACAAAACGAATTATTCCCGTCTTTTCTATCTCCTTTGCAGGGATATAAGCCTTTACATGGTAATTAGACATAAACGCCTCGTTGGTCAAAAAGTTATTCGCCGTATTGAATTGCTTAAATATGACTGCCAATTTATTTGCATTAACCCGATGCACGGACACAACACCTTTCACGTTTTGTGTAAATATATGGTTCAAATAAATGGGGCTTTTGTTGCCTAGTCTTTCATTATTGTCACTTTCCACAAACACTTTAAATTCACTATTTAATGCATGTTCAGGATATAGTCTTTTGTAACCAGGTTTAAAGTATGGTTGATACAGTTTTTCATTACTTACGGACCCGCCGCCGCCGTTTTTATCTAATAACCTTTTAGTAGTTTTCACCGGTGGACCATCGGGAGTTTCCCCCCCAGGTTCCACATCATCGGCCATCGTCGAGCAGATATTTACATTAATTTCTAACTTAAGATAACTTTATGTACAAATTTATGCTATTTACATATAATTTACACAACTTTTTACAATATAATTACAATTTAGAAAATTTTCACGAAAAAGTTACACCCGCCTTTTTTAAATTCCCGCCAAAGACCTGTGTTAAGACTTGAATGAAGCGTTTTTATATGTTTATGTTTTTGCCCTGGCCACTAAGAAGGAACTACTTACATAGTTTAAAAAAAAACCGGCCAAGAGCGTGTCGGGCCATGCTCAGTGTAGGATCCGTAGTTATTCAAAAACGGCTGGGCCGATTATGTTCAAAATAGTTTTATTTTAAAGTATTCTATAAGCCTACTATTCATGATTTTTTCATATTTTTTGAAACTTACGGATCAAAGTTAGAGGGGGGGGGACCACAATTTTTTTTTCTTCTGGAGCGATTATCTCCGAAAATATTTACTTTAGAAAAAAAATCTTAAGACCCTTGTTCTTTTTAAGAGACCTATTCAATGATACCTCACACTATAGGATTACAGCAAATAAAAAAAAAACATCCCCCACTGGCACTGGGACCATTTCCATTGGACGGGTTTTCCATTTTCGTGTGAAGCCCTGTTTCATATTTGGTAAACTTTGTTCTTTTGCCATTTTCTTATTTTGGCTCATTTGCTATTCGACTTTGATTTTGTTCTATACATTTTTGTCGAGAAAAACATAACAAATAAAGAATTGTACTAAAAAAGAGTTG
>JALPQI010004482.1:0-89724 GCA_025490895.1 Thaumatotibia leucotreta
GGAACGTCTGGTTTGCAGGCTAAGAGTACTCAAGACGTAGACCTCAGAACTATTCTGATTCTCCTGAAGGAGCAGTCGCGGAAACAAGAAGAACAGTTGCGGAAACAAGAAGAACAGTCGCGGAAACAAGAAGAACAGTTGCGGAAACAAGAAGAACTGTCGCGGAAACAAGAAGAACAGTCGCGGAAACAAGAAAAACAGTCGAAATTGATTCTTCAAGAGTTGCACAAGGCTGCTACTGAATGGAAGCAAGAAATGTACGAAGTCCAAGGGAAGCTCAGTGACATGGAGAACAAGATTCAGGTTATAGAGGAAGCGGTTGAGCGTCGCCTCCAGAAGCTTGAATTAAAAGTAGCTAATGGCATCAGTACCTGCGCACCCGAGATATCTGTGCCGGGAGGTGGAAAATTTAAGGCACCTCCTTTTGATGGAACATCTTCGTGGGCGGCGTACAAGCTACAGTTTGTGTCCGTGTCCAAAGCAAACGGTTGGAGTAAGAAGCAAGCGATGACGGCTCTGACGCTGGCACTTCGTGACGAGGCTCTTACAATTCTAGAAGCTCTTGGAAAAGAGCAAACTTACGACCGGCTTCTAGAAGCATTAGAAGCCCGTTACGGAGACAGTCATCTGGAACATGTCTACCGAGCTCAGCTGAAAGACAGAACGCAGGGACGTAATGAGACATTGCAACAATGGGCCCTGGAAATTGAAAAGCTGGTCAGAAAGGCATACCAACGTTCAGCTGACTCTTTGATAAAAACCATGCTGGTGCAGGCATTTGTTGATGGGATCCGAGATTTGGAAGTAAGGGCGGCAGTACGACTAGGGCACCACGAAAGCCTTAAGGATGCCGTAGCTCATGCCCTAGAAGTTGAAGCTGTACGCCAAGATTCATCAGGATCGTATAAGCTACGTGAGATTTCTGCCAGGGAGCCGATTGCACCTCATCGGGAGTTTGGGCCACGATGTTACCATTGTGGAGAACGTGGCCATATACAAACTAGTTGCCCGAAAAGAAAGATTGCACCTCATCGGAAGTTTGGGCCACGATGTTACCATTGTGGAGAACGTGGCCAGATACAAACTAGTTGCCCGAAAAGAAGCATTGCACCTCATCGGAAGTTTGGGCCACGATGTTACCATTGTGGAGAACTTGGCCATATACAAACTAGTTGCCCGAAAAGAAGCAGCAGGAGAGAACGAGATGAATCCCCTGTGACCAGGAATAAGGGCTCTGTACGACCAGAGCCGCAGCAGGGAAACGAGTAAGAGCCAGGACTAAGGGACGAGTGCTGGCTGGCTGGAGGTCGAAATGTCCCAGTAGTTATCTCACAAGCCAACGACGGGAATAGTCTGGTCGTCAAGGGAGAAATTGGTGGAATACCATGTAACCTTACTATCGACACCGGAGCTTCTCGGACGGTGATTAATCATTGGCTTCTGAAACACCTGACTCGAGGTCATGTAGTCCAGCCGACGCATCTACAGCTGCTTACAGCCACTGGCCAGTATATTCCCATCAAGGGAGAGACAGGAGTGGATTTAAGAATTGGCAAGCACATTTATCGGCACAAAGTGATTGTTGCCGACATAATTGATGACTGTATTATTGGACTAGATTTTATGAGGTGCCATGGTTATAAAATTGACATGGAAGTTGGAGTCCTGAAAACTAGATTTGATGAGGTTCCAATGGAAGGAAGAATTAGTGGGAATGTTTACTGCTTTAGAAGACCTGTTCTCCTACCAAAGGCACAGGTTCGAGTCCCAGTGCGTTTACCAGGAACAGCAAGTCAGGGAGGGCGTCGATGTGTAGTGGAAAAAGTATCCAACAGTAAACCATGGATGGCAGCTCGTACAGTGGTTACGAAGATCAATGACGTTACGTATCGGATACGGAGGAATTTACGAAGCCCATGCAAGATTGTTCACGTTGACCGGCTCGCCAAATACCACGGAAATAATGATGCTCGGGACGAGCATGTCTTAGGAGGGGGTAGTGTTACGCCGATGGCATGTTAAAAACTACAAATATGATTTTAGACACGTTAGAAGCGTTTTCAGCAGGCTGAAATGCGTTTTCAGGCCGTTTCAGAAGGTCCTCTTTCACATATTACAAAATCAAATATTCACCCCAGATACCGTCGTTTTCAGACGCCTGAAACATGTTTTCAGGCCGTTTCAGGATACCCTCTATCCGATGGCGCAATAACCTGAAAACCCGTTTTCAGGCGTTTTCAGGACCCCTTTTGAGCCTCTCAAGTACAAATCGGTATATAGCTAAATTTCCCATAGGAGTGAAAGAGAAAGCACTATTAGATAGAGACAGCACGAGAGAATGTTCTGGAAGGATGTGAACGAGACAGGTATAGAGAGAACATTCTGGACGGGTATGAAAGAGAAACCTGTAGAAAGAGACAGCGATACTCTAGAATGTTCGCGCACCTAACTCGGGAACTTTCTAGAGTCGAATCTTCTCGTACTTTGTAGATTTGAGTGTCTGGTATAAATACACAGCATGACCCGGCCGAAGGGGTAGTTTCAATTGAGACAGCGAAGAGATAACATCAAGAGCGAAAACTGCGATTCTAACGGCGAGTTTGAGAGTGTAAAAGTGAAACAGTGTGACGTGTTAAGTGTGTGATCAGTGTTTTAGTTTGGTGTTTGTTCTTTTAATTAGTAATTAAAGTCTCAGTTTTAATTAGTGGCTTATTTATACATTTTCTATAGAAAACCCACCCCACGAACGTAACAATACGTACCTATCGGCTTTAAATATAGCACTGACACGACAATCTTATTTCAAATAGTATACTGAGACATTATTTTGGAATGATATTGATATGCCCATATTTTGTACACAAGACGGAAAATGTAGATAAGGTAAATGTCCCATATTTCGAGTCTTGTGACTATTCTGAGTTAGATGTAGAATATTACAACCAAGCATGAAAATGATTTGAAACCAGTTTTAAAAATATTGATATATTGAAATAGGCAATGAAAACTTGCATGAAAATGTTCTCGGTAATTTAAATTTTACAAACAATCTAATCATGCCAAACGCATCGTATAAACATACCTTTTAAGGTATATTTTATGCTTTTTTTTTATTCAAACTGTAAAATTGGTATGTATCCTCCGATTCATTGTCGATGGTTTTCGGAATGTCATGTGGCAATCATTATATTCTTTTGTCCTGTTACGAATCATAGTTTTATTTATGTAATTTACAAATAATTCCCATACATTTCAAAAATACAATATTCTTCATAACACTTTTTTATAAGTTCTCATGGAAACATTCTCAATGAGAACTTACTCTTAAATTCTTATGAAAATTCTCGGAAATATCCGAGTATGTTCCCGAAATTTTCTGCAATTTGTAGGTACATTGCTACTTGTCGGTCGAATCTGTCATTTTTATTCATTTATTAACCTATCGCTTATCGTATACGATTGCAGAATGCATCTTTGCTAGGCCAACAGGTCTCTATAGACATTTGACGTGGCATTAGAGTACATGTTCAGATATTTTTGAGCACCATGGCCGCTACGATAAACCTGCTGGCGACTGTATTTCCTTTAAAAAAAAGTACAAGCAGGAGGAAGTACAAAGGATTCCTTAGCTTAGGCACCTATTGATCAGTTTGTGAAGACTAGGTCCCATTCTTTTAAAAAAAATGAAACGTAAATCATACTAGAGTCTCCAGATAGTAAAACCCAGTACCCAACTACACAAACCTTAATTTGAAGTAAGTGGCTCCACCGGCGCATACCATTGGCCCGGCATAAAAATTACATTGCGCTCCCCTCGCCGATTTTATCGCCCTATCAAATAGCTCGCAAACTCACTATGAAGTCTATTTCCCGACAATACGAGATTTAAAGAGAGCCTCCTCGTTTTCCGAGAGGTGTACCGTTTATTCGGTATACAATACGGTTCATATAACACGTTCTGTGTAATATAATCAATTATTGAAGTCTTGAATTACGATACGTCACAACATCAGCCTGCCTCAGTCCACTGCTGGACGTAGGCTTTTCCTATTAACTATGCGTATAAACGCATTAGGGGGTAAATGCACATGATCATCATTCTCGGCAAGCGGGCTACCAATCGAAGTGTGTATATGTGTGTGTACGACAAATCGACCTATTCCCATGGTAAGCTTAATTATTAAGGCTTATGATGTGGGTACCAAGCTACTATAATATATATATAATAGATAGACACTTATATACAATATACATACTCGTAGACAGCCACGACCAAGGAAAAATATTTGTGAAAAATAAATACACAAATAAAACCCTCGCCGGGATTTCAACCCAGAACCTCCAGCTTCGTAGGCAGTCTCGGGTAGTTCTATGCGATTATTCAGTCGCAACAATCAAGTCATTACCATTCCCAAATTATTGACGAACTACGTATAAATAGTGGAGTCATTTTCGATTATCTTGTAGCAGACGCATGTTTGTCTGCTATTCTGGCATAATAGTCTCGTTTGCTTTTATAAAACGGTAAATAAAGTGGTGATGGTAATGAACAAAAAAACGCGTAACAAAATCGCATAGAAACACCGTCTCTGACTATCAACTAGGCTACAGAGGTTAATAATTTTAAAACTTGCAATGTCGCCAGGATCCTAAATGAAAGTACTACAACTATTACAAGACTGCTCGCTTCAAAGAGTCACCACTTGCGCTCTTCCTAGCATAAATAAGTACTTATTTATACCTACATACCTAAGTCTAAGTGTAGTATAACATTTATTAGAAGCGAGTAGTAGGAAATAAGCAGTATATCAGGCGCGTCGAGACAGCGCAGGAAACTAGTTACATCGTCGAATCGACACTTCCTGGATCGAGGTTCCATTTTAGTTACAATCCAATACTTCTTACTTCCTTTTATTATATCTAAAATACATTGTAGCTGTCGAAAGAAATGACCCGATACTGGATTTTTATACACAGTAAAATCGATCGCATTTTACTCGTTGAGGGAAAAGATTTCTAAATCAATAATGTAGCTAAGTACATTTTCTTACCCCAATGCCAAGTACCTACGGGATTAACTTGATAGGCTTACCCCCTTATTCATAAACGTTTACTAACTTAATAAGCCGCTAATAATTGTTTGTCCCTTTCGGTCTTAGCAATGTATCCATTAGAGCGATAAGGACAAACAACTATTAGCGGCTTGTTAAGTTAGCAGACGTTTATGAATAAGGGGGTTAGTGTACAAAGTCCTGTAGTGGTATCGTGTTTAATCGTTTGTAGTTGTTGCCGTCAGGTTCTAACACGATATGTAAGTGCGAAAGTGATGTAGCATGATAAATAGATAAAACGGGACCATGATAAGCCACCTGAGTAATAGTTCAAATGTAGCATTGGGATCCATCATAAAACTTACCCTGGAAGTAACTCTGAAAAACAAACCAAGCACAAAATGAGATAAAGACAAAAACCTCAAATTCTTAAACGTTAAAAGGACGTTACTACTTTTACTGTGTGTACCTATAACATACCTACCTATAACATAAACCTATAACTTCATCAGCTAATTTTGACACACATCTTAAGAAAAAACTAAAAACCGGCGTAAAATGTTATCGCTACCTGCTCTTGAGTGTATATAAATGTCACAGTATAGCATATGTACAGCTCCATTTAACTTAGTACCTTCCATTACACTACCATTAAGAGACGCTTAGACACGTACGTGATACTGAAAACGAGACGTAAGAGCGTCATAGCCTAGCAGTTAACAGCCTCATTTCACCTTAATTAATTATATTTCTTATACTTTCGCCAAGGGAATTAAGATCATCTGGTAGCATTTTTCAAATATTACTGGAAGTAAAAAATAAAAATATACCTTGATGTAGGGTGAAGTACCTATTCCACCATAAATCGAAGGTCCAACCCCCTTATTCATAAACGTCTCGTAACTTAGCAAGCCGCTAAGTATTGTTTGTCCCTTTTGGTCTCATCAATATATCTAAAAAACTGAAAAAGACAAACAATACTTAGCGGCTTGCTAAGTTATGAGATGAATTATAAATAAGGGGGTAAAAATGGTCAACCTATCTTAGCGGCTGCAGCGTGATGTCAAATTCGTGTCAAGAAGGCATTAAAAGTAGGAATCTGTTTATTAATGCCTAACATTTAATTATTTGATTGAGATTCACAATCATACACTGATGTACCAAAAAAATAAAAATTTACCAAAGTGACTTAGGTTGGCTATATTACGAGGAAACTTTGATATATGTAACAAATCCTTGCTAGAGTCTGGCTACTGAAATATTGCACCAACTTTTGGCGGGAAATTCAAAAAAATCTAGGGCTGGATGTGCGACCAGCCATTAGATTTTTTGAATTTCCCGCCAAAAGTTGGGGCAATATTTCATTAGCCAGACAAAAAGCTTGAAGTCGATGCCAGAGTTCTGGTCTAAATCAACAAAAAACATTGTATACTATACCAAACAACTGGTGTAATCAACCAAATTAATTTAGTAGAATGCTAACATAAAAAGTTTAGTAAAATAAAAAAAAATGTAATAGGACCGAATTCAACCTTAATTTCCGGTTAGAATTAGGTACGTAAGATCTGATAAATTTAACTTAGCATTTTTTTCAGTGTGTCGAGACGTGTATATTAGGAAATGTATGCAAAGCAACCTAGCAGTTAACGAAACGCTTAAATTTCTCAACTGCCCAAGTTAACAAATTAAATGGTCAGGTATACACGTTTAAATAATTCCGGATGCAAACCTAACGGTGGATTTAGCTTACTCCGAATTTATGCGGCAAAGTCACGAATCATAGCACTCCTGAAATAATATTCATTAGTAGAGCTAGGAATGCTAATATTGTTTGCCTACGGTTCCACGGATATGATATGATACATATGATAATAGAAATCAAATGAAATTCTAAAGTTATTATTTGTTTATAGGGCTTGCAATTCCGGAAAATTTTGTATGGGCAATATCGGAATTCCGTTATTGTGCATACAAAAAATTGCGGAATTGCAAACGGAATCGGAAACTATGTACGACTGACATTATTAATTCGATTTTAAGACCTCATTTATGTTACCAACCATCCATTTTATTAGATAAACAAATAGGGCTTGCAATTCCAGAATTTTTTGTATGGGCAATATCCGAATTCCGTTATTGTCCATACAAAAAATTAATAATGTCAATCGTACATAGTTTCCAAGTAGCCTAAGTTTCCAATTGGTTAAATGTACTTGTGCTGAACATATACACAAGTATTGACTATTGACGCCTGTTTGATAATGTTTCCTCTACGTCGTACATAATTCATTACTTACATATTTTAGGAAAATAAAGACATACCTTCGCTTCAAAACACTGTTATTTATGTTAGTGCTGGAATCCCTGATCTCGACGAAACAGCAAAATTTGTTTCCAAACAGTGATACCTTCAATACAAATTGACGTCACACAATAAGATAAGATAATAAGCAACAAGTATTGGCCGCTGAAAACGACCTTTTGCAAAGCAAACAACACTAACTTCGCTTTGTTTTGCAATTCGTTTGTTTTATGAATACTTATTTATATTTATATACATATACAGGGCAACTTTAAAAGTCAATATACTTAAAAGTCTTTATAATGACTATTATGAGATACTTAATATATATTATGTTGGTGCAATTAAATAAAGTTTATTCTTGAGTTTTAAATATTTATATTGTTTCCCCTTTTTTACTTCAGTTCACACATATTAGCTTGGACGAATTTTTTAACCAACATAACTTTACCTATTTGTTTAGGAGGCGATTTTTTTTAAAGCAAAATCCCAAAATGTATTGTACAAATTGTTTTTTTTTAGCGACAAATGGATGATGGATGCGATTGATTAAAACAAAAATATTATTTAGATCAGTTAGTAAGTTTGTATACAATTCAGACAGAACGATATAACTGTTTAAGTTTCTTTTCCCCCCACTAGCTCGTAAAGTGCTCGTTTATCCTTTAATACGAACGTGTAAAATCGCATATTATTCACTTGTGTGGCAAAGTAATGACCTTGGTTTTGGAATAACAAAACGTAAAATGCTCATGGAAATTGTTCCATATTAATGATAATTAAATAATTTGTTTGAGAATTTAGTGTAAAATACAAACCTTTATATAATATGATGATTTTAACATATAAATCCTAAAATTCCATAAGTAACAATTGTTTTAGTGAATGATGATAATGTTACGTTCGTGGGGTGGGTTTTCTATAGAAAATGTATAAATAAGCCACTAATTAAAACTGAGACTTTAATTACTAATTAAAAGAACAAACACCAAACTAAAACACTGATCACACACTTAACACGTCACACTGTTTCACTTTTACGCTCTCAAACTCCCCGTTAGATTCGCAGTTTTCGCTCTGAGTGTTATCTCTTCGCTGTCTCAATTGAAACTACTCCTCGGCCGGGTCATGCTGTGTATTTATACTAGCCACTCAAATCTACAAAGTACGAGAAGATTCGACTCTAGAAAGTTCCCGAGTTAGGTGCGCGAACATTCTAGAGTATCGCTGTCTCTTTCTACAGGTTTCTCTTTCACACCCGTCCAGAATGTTCTCTCTATAGCTGTCTCGTTCACATCCTTCCAGAACATTCTCTCGTGCTGTATCTATCTAATAGTGCTTTCTCTTTCACTCCTATGGGAAATTTAGCTATATACCGATTTGAACTTGAGAGGCCCAAAAGGGGTCCTGAAAACGCCTGAAAACGGGTTTTCAGGTTAATGCGCCATCCGATAGAGGGTATCCTGAAACGGCCTGAAAATATGTTTCAGGCGCCTGAAAACGACGGTATCTGGGGTGAATATTTGGTTTTGTAGTATGTGAAAGAGGACCTTCTGAAACGGCCTGAAAACGCATTTTAGCCTGCTGAAAACGCTTCTAACGTGTCTAAAATCATATTTGTAGTTTTTATCATGCCACCGGCGTAACAATAAGATGACTAGATGCAATCACAAAACGCAGAAAATGTCAACGTCAACATTGTCAAAGAATATTATAGGTTATAATCTTTATTTACCGACTCGAACACGCATAAAAATAGTAAACTAAACAACTTTCAGGGTGTTCTATTATAATTTTGTAAAAATAATGAATGAGAATGATTTAATAATGCATTGGCGTTGGTGTGCAACTACCAGGAATGTGTTAAATCGTGCTGCGTTTACTTTTTCGTGCTAAGTTTACTGCGACAAAATCTTGCATTAAGTACATGATGCATTTGGAAAATTATTATCACTAACCCGATGATGATTGTAATGTGAACAAATAATTACCTTTTTTGAGTTTCCTCGCTATAGTGAGGGGAAAAGTTTTGTGTTACACACGGGTGCAAATGTATTTTACTTCTCGTATGTTACAACACTCGCTGCGCTCAGGATTCTATTTTAGAACCACTCGCTTCGCTCGTGGTTCAACTATAGAATCCTTTCGCTTGCTCGTGTTTCGATTTCATACTCGCGGGTAAAATACAACTTTGCACCCTTGTATAACAAATAACTATTTTTCATTATCATTTTTTTATATGATCATGGACAATTTTGCCTCTCATTTTGTATGATTCAAAAATCGAAATGTACAAAACCTATGCTGTACATAAACGGTCAGCAATTGCATTTCGTATCGTTAGAAAAAATTGTAACAAAACGTATAATATAAAACTGTAACCTAACCTACGCATTGCAAAAATGTTTTCGAGAATGTTCTTTTACCATTTTTCTACGATTAATTTTATTCCGACGTTCTTGCAGTGAAGGCTGGTTGATTTTGCCCAAAAATCGGTTCCAATTATATACCTCATCTTTCTTTAGGGACGCGCTCTCAATTAACATGGAATGATTTTTTAAGCAGCATATTAATACCTCACTTTGCGGCTCGTCCCTAAATCGTCCTCTTTTCAAGCCGGGTAATGTCGCGAGCAAAAGTGGGTCACCGCAATTATGCCTCAGACGGCAAGCACGGAATTTATGTTGCAAATAAATTCATTTATGTTTTCACACGCGGTAATGGTAATGTTAATTAGAAATTGTATTTGAATTGAATCATGTGATGTATGATTTCAAACAGATAGATCTTTATTATTATTCAAACTTGGCTGGCTTTTTAGGATGATACCATATCCTAAAAAGCCAGCAAAGTGTGAATAGGACTCGTACGCAAAGGGTTCCGTAGCAGCAAATATAAGAGAGATTTAAGAGATACTACATTCTTGGTAAAATAATACAAACCATGCATACAATTTCATAGAAAATACTATAAACACGCTGATTTCAAATTGATTTTTGAAATGTTTACAGGTAGGATAAGTGGAATCCAAATTAATGTCCAATTGTATTGGATTCTCCTTGTATTTTCATAGAATCGAATAAATATATAATTTTATAGTCAGATAACTCCGTGGATACTAAAATAGCAAGTTATGATTAGAAAACTCGTTTATCCATACATTTTTGACGTTTTTATAATAGTAGTTTATGCAACCGTACGTAATGAGAGGCAAAAACACGAGTGTGTTCACACTGGGTACTGGTATACATATTAATCACGCCGACAAAATGGTAGAATAAAATCTCGAAAACATTTTTTTTTTCAAGTAGCAGGGTCCACTACTAGTAAAGTGTTAACAAAATACAGAAGTATCTGAATTTTTCCTCAAACTACTTGCAAGTAACAAGTAACAAAAATTACATATACTCGTAGTGTGAGGAAATCTGCTTCAAATTGATCATTAGACAAAATAATACGAGTATGTTATTTATTAGTAAAGATATCGAAGATCTTCGTATCTTCGTAAAGAAAAACATCACGCTTACACGCTGAATATCATATTACATATCAATAATATGTAAATATAATGAACAGAGGATTCAACATTTTCAAGAATGACACACAAACAAATAGCCTAACCGGGATCCGACTACAGGACCTTAAGGTTCAGAGTCACTATTACCTACTAGGTTATGGAAGCTAACATCTAACAAGATAATCTCGGGTTTTACGGCATGTATAAAAAACGTAGTGAAAATAAAAGAAGCTGAGCAGAATAAGCGAAAAGTAGTGTAAACAAGGAAAATATGTTTTTGTAGCTGGAAGGCTTTCCGTAAGTATGTACCTACTTTCAGCTCACGTGTGAAAAAATATAGTAGTCATAAAGTTCCACGTCTAATTAAGTCCATCGCTTAAACAACAAATGGGTAACTGATAAATAAACAGACTAAGAGTGAACATCTAATATTTATACATAAATCGCACACCCAAAGTCATTTGAAACAAATTCCGTATAAATTGCTCAAGAAGCTCAGTTTTGTTCTTATGTTTGCGGTCTATAACCCAAATGTTAGCATGCCTAAGACTTCAATGCGGTATTCAAAACATATTTTCGATAATAAGCCGCTATTACTTTGACACCAGACTTAATAAAATCTACTTGGTAACACTTCATATCGTTCACCCTGTATAAACCGTAAAGTATTTTTAAAACTCGTCCAATCGCAAAGAGAGAGAAAATTTAATTCTTATTCCCCAGTTTTATCAGTAAAATAATTTCTAAGGATCTTCACCGGATTACCATCAAAGATATTAAACTGAGTTGAAATATTATAACTTATCTAACTAGACCTATTAAGATCTGAAACCCACACGGCTCGGTAACCAGAAGTAAAATTTTGATTAAGGCAATTTACTACTTTTAAGTGATGAAAGAAGAGTCAACAACAGTCGATCTAAATTACAAAGGCGAAGTTTGTCATTCCAAAGTTGCGGACCAGAAGCCAGTGACCTAGAAACAACGAGACACTTCCCTCGCCGAGTTTTTCAATAAGAACTTTTGAACATGAGTTGATGAGAAAGTTTACCTTTCTTGCTCACTGAACTATCTGCCACTATTCGCAAGTTTTGTAATTGATGGGCAATCCGACACTTGCAAGTAGTATAACACAAGAAACATACAACAATCGACTTGCTTGTAGCATCCATTCGTAGCGCTTTGTAGCAAAGGCTCCAAAGTGTTTACAAAAGACAAGTGTATTGGGTTAATACTCTCCTATCACTACTCGTGTACTTACGGATTTTTATGCATTTATAATTTAAAGGTTAGCTTATAAAAATAAAATTTATGTAGGTATAAAGTCTGAACCTCTATACATACAGGCTCGAATGAATTTGATATCGCTTTATTCGCTAATGATGAATTTCCAATATTAATTATTTATGGAGATGCTTCCTCGCTAACTCAGTAATATAATCTTTTGATAAACCCTTCAAATGTATACTGTGTTTTATAAGCACGTTTAATAAACAGTTTTATATAGGTACATCCATATCATAAGTTGTCTACAATATGTTTAGCGGCGGTAAGCAAATAGCCTACTTTAAGAAATAATTTTTACTTTACGATATCGGCAACCGATATCTTAATCACAATTAAATTTCGAACATTCTGTTAAAAAGAAAAAACACACTTTAATTTCGACTATCGAATTAATCGATTTGTAAATTCATTCACATTAAAATTCATACTCCATACATTTTTCTAAATCTCGAATATTGAGAATCGATATCGACTCAAGACCTTGCCTTGTCTATGAATTTAAAAAAACTAATGTCAGTCATTTGTTTTGTTTCAATTGTTTCAAACATCCAACTTTTTTAGACTGTTGAGTTGAAAGTTAAATTTATATTATCGAGTTCGTTGTGAAATATTTACACTGAAAAATTAGTTATGACGACGAAGACAGTGATGTTGAAATGTGTGAAACACCACCAGAAATCCGGGACGCCGCTACAACCGTGACCAATAATTTGCTGCCACAAAACTAAACATAATTACTGTAGAAAACTTATTATATGCATGTAGATAAAGTTATGTATGCAACTGTTCATAATTAGGCATTAACTTTGTCCTGCCCGATTTATAAAGGACATATTCGAATATGTAGAACAAAAGAAAAGCGACTATATTTTCAAACTCATTAGGTTTAAATTTCTATAGCTGAAATTTAGTATGACTGGCAGGACGAGGTTAAAACACTCGTGTATTAATGCCTCTCATTATGAACCAGTCACATAAAATACAATTTTTCTTAAATCTTCTTTTTAGAGTCACCAAAGCAGAGACCAGCTACAAAGCAGAAGATACCTTTACGAAAACATTTCCATTTTAGAAAAATGCGGTCTGATGTACAAAAACTCTTATTGCGCGAGTCCTGATTGCCACTTGATCGCTTTTTCCATTCGGCTGTCTGAGCCACGTAAGCTTGAATTGATTGGGCCCTTGTGTGAGCATCTATCTGCGGCGCTCGGTGCAATCATAGGGCTTCTTTGCTCTTACACCACACCACTAATCTTGTGTATTATATCAGTGTAACTAACCAACAATTGTGATATTCAATTATCATTAAACAAGATGTAACAATCGTCAGTTGACAAGCAAAACTCACTAAGTAACAAATACCTACTTGAAATAAAGCTCTTATCTCAGTTCTGATTTAATACAGACATAAGAGGTTGTTAAGAGTAGTGACAGTTTTTGTAGTGAGTTTTGCTTGTTAGTCGACGAAATATAGTGTTGATCCGTTTAAGGGTCTACAAAATCTATCTGTATGACTGTAGATAATTCGTAAAGGTTTGGTATTACCAGTTGTATGTGTTATGTATGACGTAGGTAGGTACTACGTTAAATATTTCAAAACTGTATGTACTTTTTATAGTGGTAGATGTCACATGCCTGCTCATCCAACGGCGACAGGACAAGACCAGTGAGTTCCGTTGGGCTCCCGTCGTCAAAACAGTGTACGTGTAAAGTAGGATCAGTCCATGTGTAGGTACGTCGAAATAATCTGACCTTTTAAATATGCTTATGTAACACAGGTCGGCGTACGGTGAGCTGTAGATATAAAATACGTGACATCTCCGCAGTTGACCGTACCTATTCCTTTTCCAGTCACCCAAAAACTGTCTGAATTGTCGTGAACGATGGCTGTCCCTGTAAATATAAAGACGGGTAGGCAAAATTAGTGAACTTGTAAAAAGTAATCGGAATAAGATGCAAATCCTTTCTCATGGGAGTGGTGAGCCCCGGAGTGAACTGCTCTCAATGCAAATGAGGCCCGTTTGTAAGGAATTTATCTTCGGCCATTGCGAAAACACTGTGTTTTCTTTTTGTTTAGTATTTTTATTGGGTAGAGATAGCTACCAATGAGGCATAGGTAATATATTGCAATAGCCCAATAATTATAAATGCAGATAGTTACTATGTGGCATTTTGTAAATTAACTGCTTTTAGATAAAGTGCACTCGACAGGTAATTATGTAGTTACTTATCGTTCGTAAGACCCTGACTACACATGCTTTATAGTTCAAGACACAATTGTAAATGCCCCATTGCCATAACCGATTGAATGATTTTAAACAAAGTTCAATTTTTTTAGTTAACAGTTCATTGTCACCCTCTTACCTTGAGGTGTTCGAATAGCTACTAAATACTACGTACTCAATAAGAATATATTAGGTACATCATTTTAAGGCGAGAAAATAAATTACAGTTTCACATAACTGTTCCAGTTACCTATATAATAAACCATAATACGTGAACTCAAAACGAATTAAACCAAATACTTGGACACACAGCCACAAATATTTCAATTAAGTTGTCAATTTGCTTCATAACTGCATTAGATAAAAGAGAACGGACCCGTCATTTGGAAACCAGAAATTGGGTCAGTCGGTTTATAATAATAATGAGATCATTATTTCGAGCAAAATTTTTTATTCTTAGAGTTGTTTTATGACGTTTACGGAAATAAATAAACCGGTGCGAGAAGTAGTTAATTTTTTGTCAGGCCGAAACCATATAATCCATATATGTAATAAATAATAATTCCAATGCACCACATAGAACTATATAAATAATAAATTATTTCCTTGCCATAATGCACACCGCTGACATTTTTTATTATAAATGATTTCACTAAAGAAGAAAATGAATGAATATTTAAACAATTATTTTTGTACACTGTAACTTTTACTTACTATTTATTTCTTGAAACTATGTTATTATAAACATATAATTAGGATTTGTAACAACAAATCCTTGCTTGTAAATGTTTTGGCGCAAACTGTAATTTTACACTGTCTGAATAAAGAATAAAACATAAAGAAACTACAGAGGACCCTGCACTGAAAAATGTCTTACGATACACGTGCGAAGACTAGATTAGTAATTTAAAACACTTCCTTCGGTCGTGTACATTCGTTTCGAACTTTTTTTTCGCTCTTGTATCGTTATGGGCTATTTCACATTTTCCTTTTTATACGGATAATTGAACACTCTTCTGGCCATATTTTATTATTTTTACTAGAAAAAAGTTTTGACTGGCCTTTAATATAATATGAAAGTAATTTATTATTTGCCATCTAAATAATAATAATAATAATAATAATAATTTTTATTTTTTCAAGTAAATTACACTCATAAATGACTACACGCTTTTTTTTAAATCACTGTACCATTTGCAGGTGTAATTAATTCAAATTGCTTATTATTTTTAGGACAAGAGAAAGGTATAGCAGCTAACACGCCCCATTAGAAATTTATTTACATCCTGTATGTAATTATAGTCTAGTTAACAATTGTTCCCAGGGTCACGTCAAGTTTAGAACGAAATGTGGCAGGTACTACAATTAAAAATAAGTTTATCCATATATTTTATGTAAATATCCACATATTTTATGTTATACTTCTAGGTATAGGGATCTTTTTATGCCTTAAGAGACACGGCGATACTCGCCCATCGATCAGCTATCACCGCCGGACGAGTATCGCCGTGTCTCTTTTTTTTACACGGCAGTGCGTATCTTTTGTTCGCGTTTATAGCCCATAGTTCATAGCTTAGTAGCTCGCGGTGAGACCATTGCCTTAACATATTGCTAACCGTTTATATGAATTGTGGTTTGTAATCATTCTATGGGTATTTATGTAACCAAAGTAATATATTATAGTACCTAAATATTTTATAATCCTTTAAATTTTTGGTTTATAAAATAGTGGAGGCCGCCGGGATTTTGATTGTTACGTACAAATTATGTAGTTTGCTAGTTTTTGAAAACTACTTAGGTATACTCCATTTGAAATACCATGGCCCGATGCCACATAAAACTTTGAAGTAGCATCGGTTCATGGTAGTTAAAATGGAGTATACCTACTTACCAAATTCATATTTAGAATTAAATAGCTAAGCAAATAGCTAAATCAAACGGAACGAAGGCACGTTTAACTCATGTCTACCTATTTCATGCTAGATGTCAGACAGTAAATCGCGTTATAGCGGACATAAAGGCTATTGTCTGGCTGCAGTGTTGCCGCGCTATTGGCATAAATAATGCACGACTCTGGCAACACAGGTCGGCGGCACTATTCTAATCGCAAGGATCACGGTATCTTCACATGTAATAAAAAAATGTAAGTCATAACTATGGATTTTGCATTATGAAAATTTTATTTAGGGTCTAAGTTAGGTTATTCTGGGAATAGGTACCGTAAAAAGGGGTAAATAGGAATGTCAAATAAACTGGTCTGTTAGACCAGGACAAACAGTCCAGTTTAGAATAACACATATGAAAAAATCTGCTGTTCTAAACTAGACTGTTTGTCCTGGGCTAACAGACCCATTTACTCTACATTCCTATTTACCCCATCATTCCTATTTACCCCGTTTTACGGTACCTATCGAGTTCATAACCTAGTGATCATGGGTTTTTACATTTGTCTGGTAGGTACAGAAACTGAATTCTTTGTTTGGTACATTACATAGTCATTTTTTTATATCATCATCATCATCATCATCATCATCATCATCATCATCATCTCAGCCATAAGACGTCCACTGCTGAACATAGGCCTCCCCTCTGGACCTCCACATGTACCGGTTAGATGCGATAACTTTATTACTTGTTCTCCGTTAACCACTACTCGCCAGTTCAATGAGAATACTCGGTCAGCTCGTTACGGTATCCATAAATTCGTCATTTACCGCTTTGTAGTTTTAAGTAATCTGTTCAAATAACGTGTGGCTGTACTAAAAGATTCATGTATGATACAAAGGTATTGATCCGTTCCTACAAGTGATTGCTTAATTCATTGAGTAAATAAGTACGTTTAGTCACTCAATCACTGAAACTTAATCATAAATCTAGGATAAGAAACTATATTGATAAAGAAAATCAAAGTATGTTTTTTATGCAAAAACAATGATACCTAACAAAATTGCCGAATTTGAAAACGTACTAAATATAAGGGTCTCGGTAAAGAGTAGGATTTTGTACCGTTTGGTGTAGAAACATTATGTTCATAGGACCCCAGTGCAGGCATACCTGACTAAAGACCGAAAAACTGGCGACTTCCTCGCATAGCGAATCAGCATTGCGATACAGCGATCAAATGCCGCCAGCATCCTCAGTTGGTATGTACAATGCCATAAGTGCCAATCTTAGGTATGGGTTACAATAGTTAGATTTAATTTATGTATAAAAAACAATTGAAGTTTGAATGTTTGTTGGAATTAATTTCATTATACACATTAGTATACGTATTACTACCATTTTGTGAGTAATAAAACAATCAGCGCCATACGGCCTCAGAAGCACACCGAGCGATGTCATTTCCGAAAGCAGTCAACAGTATGAGAAGCTCGGCGCTGGGTAACTTAAATAGCAACAATCTCCATTTATATGACCGTCGTGAGCCCGGTTCCGGTGTTTTAGTCAAGTTATATCACATCACTTCCAGAGCAGTAGACGTTACTTCAGTTCAATAGTAACTAATTACATTAAAACAGAGAAAGCTATTATGTAGAGATATTAAGATATACCTAGAATAGTACATTTGGATGCATATGCAAAAAAACATTTTTTCGACGAGGGTGAAAGTTGGAACCCGAGTGGAACGTGGGCGAGAATCACCAGAGTTTAAAATAAGTTTTTACACGTATATCGAACATTAATATACAAGGTTATTTTTTCACCAGTACAAATACTCTAGGGGGTGTATAAGTAAGTCAAAATGAACAACTTTTACTATGGGGCCGAACCTGAAATCGCGAAAAAAAAATCAGCTGTTTCATACATTTCAGACGACCGTGAGTCGACAATTTCTATGGAACAGCTGATTTTTTTTTCGCGATTTCAGGTTCGGCCCCATAGTAAAAGTTGTTCATTATGACTTACTTATACACCCCCTAGAATATTTGTACTGATGAAAAAATAACCCAGTATTATACACGGTGCCCATGAGGAAGGGGAAACAAATCAACAGCGGATTTCTGACCAAATTTGAAGATAAAAATGTCATATGAAGTTTTCTGGATTGAGTCTATTTTAAAAGAGAAAATTATATTTTTTCCTAAAACCGTTTTAGCCCGTTACGCTATGATAAACGCATTTTAGGAAACGATTTTGTTACCATGTTGTCTTAGTCCTGTCACACTTAATTGACAGACATCAAATGAACAAACAAAATCTTTAATTTTTTTTTTTTTTTTTCTAGCCTGTAGGGGTGTCACACTGCTGGGCAAAGGCCTCTCCCTCAGATTTCCACAGCTCCCGGTTCGGTGCCAAGTCTGGCCAATTGTTGGCGAAGGCGTCCAGATCGTCCCGCCATCTCCGCCTGGGCCTGCCTCGTCCCCGCCTAGTTTGCGGCATCCACTTGGTGGCTGTAATAGCCCACCTTTCTGGATGCATGCGGTAGACGTGACCGGCCCAATCCCACTTTAGCCTGGCAGTTTTCTCACCCACGTCAGCTATGCGTGTTTTGGAGCGCAGCGTAGTGTTCCGGATGCGATCCATTCTCGTTACACTTAGAATGCTGCGCTCCATTGCTCGCTGGCAGACCTTCAATTTGGACTTCTGACTTTCGGTGAGAGACCATGTTTGGGCACCGTAGGTTAGGACGGGCAGGATACACATGTCGACTAGTTTGCGCTTCAGTGACATTGGAAGGTCGCCCTTCATTAGCTCTTTCATGGACCAGTAGCTCTTCCAGGCATTTTGAACACGGCGTTCAACTTCCTTCTCCTGTCTTTAATTACCTAGCAAATAAAAAAATACTTTTAAAGTGCATTTTTCGCGCTAGTTTCATTAATAAAATCCTTTTTTTCCGTATTGAGGCATTCAAAACATCAAAAAAAAAAACAAAAAAAAATATTTTTTTTGCAGATTTGACCAAAACTCACTTAACATTTTTTGCTTCTTTTAGTCTCAGGAATATGCTGTTAAAATTTTTCCCTTTCCTCACGGGCACCTTGTATATTGAGTTAAAAAAAAGATGGCAGAGGCAAATTGTTTTACATTACAGGAGAGGCAAAAATATGTAGGCACCAACGTACTTGAGAAAAAAACTGAAATCGTATAATATCTTGCACCATATTTGAGATAAAATTTATTCGTGAATCGGCTGGAAAGGCTTTTGCAGGCCTCACATTAAATTAAACGAACACCCAGGGTCGTCCGCTTAAACAAATATTCAGCCTGCAAATAGGCCCTTCCCGTGCCTAGACACCGTAATATACTATTACATAACGCGCTATTTCATATTTCCTGAAAGCTTTACGATGCTAATAAATGAATCTACTTCTTATGATCTACCTAAATCTTCTTTATTTGCTACATGGCGCGATCGATGTAATAAT
Source organism: Thaumatotibia leucotreta (assembly GCA_025490895.1). Taxonomy (NCBI): domain Eukaryota; kingdom Metazoa; phylum Arthropoda; class Insecta; order Lepidoptera; family Tortricidae; genus Thaumatotibia; species Thaumatotibia leucotreta. The sequence goes on from JALPQI010004482.1 coordinate 19,749, forward strand.
ATAACGATGTAAGTATCTAATTTACAAATGGGTCGAACAATAAAATAGGCACGGAACAAAAACTTCGTAGGTATTCAATTTATTAGTGGTTATTCAATAAATGGGTCAACTACTTTTGTTTAGCAGAAACAATAATACATACAAAAGACGCATTTAATATTGAAAAGCTGTACGTTAATAAGTGGTAACCGTCGAAAATTTGTTTAGGTAACTTTGCTTTTATAAAATAGAATGCCTTAAATGTTTTTTTTATTCGCTAGCCTTTCATAATTAAACCTATAGTAGTTAAAATATTCAAGACAAGACCTAAATTATTTTAAGCTGAAATGGTCAGGAGTACGTACCTAATGAATAACGAAACACCAGCAAGAGCATATCGCCATGCTCAGTGTAAGGTTCAGTATTCATTCCAATTATTTTCCATATTTTTCGAACCAACCGATCAGATGTTAGAGAATTCAGAAAAATTGTGTCCATTCCTCTAACATCTGATCGGTTGGTTCGAAAAATATGGAATATAATTTCCTCTAACAACATCCCCGAAAATCATTCAACGGTCACTGAGTTATGTTGCGGACAGACAGACGGATACACGGATGATGCCTCCACTACACGTCTGCGGATGGGTCCGCGGACGTCATCTCCAGATCTGATGCATCCGCGAGCGTGTAGAGGGGGTGATTTGGTCATCTGCGGTAGGTATTTGACGTCCGCGGACGCGTCCGCCACAGATCCGCTTGTTGTCGGTTTTTGTGGCCCGAATCAAAGGGCTCAAAGACGATCGTCAGGCATCGCGACCACACGTGTCCGACGCGCCGTCAGTCGGTCACCGTCTACTAATGCGAATGCATGCCTGCAAGATGGCTGGTTTACCACCAAAACAATAAAAAAATACGATTAAATTCATTAATTACATATATTATTTTAATAAGATGCCCAAAACGTAAATGGCGCACGTAAAAGGGCTCAATAAAATAGGTTATTTTTTAAATCATGGTGCGGTTGCTATAGTTTTAATGTCCATCTTTCTCGCGAGTAGCGTCTGACGTATCAACAGACGTATGGACGGTTGGTGAAGATTCGTCTGCATATGCCGACGTCCGCGGACCCATCCGCAGACGTGTAGTGGAGGTATGAGGCGAAATTATGAGGGCTCCTAGTTTACTACGGAACCCTAAAAAAACCAGGAACATAAACAGTACTGCCAACTGGTAAACCTTATATTAAATACTGTATCACCTATTTTAATTTCTCTTGTGATGGTATTTTAATATGATATAGGTAGGTACTCCACAATACGTAGGTACATATTTAATTCGACTATTATTTTCACATATAGTATTTTAGAAACCGTTTTATTTTGAAAGAGGCCGTAAAATAAATAAAGTCGCGACCTTCATTTCTTGAGATCACTTTCAAAGATAAACTCCACCATCTGGTGTTATGTAATACCAAGCTGTCACATTTTCCGTACGAGGCTAATGGTGCCTGATTTGGTATTTCTGAATTGAAAACGTTAGAAACACAAATAACGTGTACAATGGCCAGTGGGGCTCGCGGTGCCTCTGGCTGGCCTAGGTACTCTTTATTCAAAAAGAAATAGACTAATTAAAAAAAATATGATATGAGTATAAGGACATGTTCACTTTGAAAGAATCTTCGATAGAAGAACTACGAAAATCATGACAAGGTGAACTCCGCAATCAAAAAAGCTTAGGGATAAGCCCAAGAAAGGTTGGCTGGACTGCGTGGAGGAAGTAAAGTAAGTGTAATACTATACTAATATAATGTAATACATTGTCAAAGTCTTAGGAAGATAGGTGTATATCAACTGGAAGGTAGTCATTGGTGGATTGGAGGAAGGAGTGGAAATCGAGATCGAAAGTATTTAGGAACCGCGTTTAACCGTCTTACAATAACATCATTCCTGATGTTGCAATATTTGCCTTAAAAAAGTTTTTACGATACAATTTTTTTCATGGGTTAATGCTGGTCTGTAAAGAGATATTACTCGTATTCTTTATCAAACATTATTACTTGTACAATTATTATATAACGTATATTCCACTGTACTACAAAAATGTCTTGTTTGTAACATACATATATTCCTATTATGTGGGATGTGGGTGTCATATGCCACCTGATCCTGCTTGTCTGTGTAAACAATACGGGTGTCATATATTGTCTTGAAAAATAAATTACTTTGATACCTTTCCAGTTTTATTTTTATCTAACATTTGAACTACTATTTTTTGTATGCCAGTATATATTATAAATTTGAGAAAACATTTGAACGATACAGAAAATAGAATTGGAGATTTTCAGGGTTTTTTTGGTGTTACAGTAATACTTGTAAAAAGAAAAGCTATTTATGTGACTGACAGGTTTACCCGAAATCTGAAAAAAATATGTTACAGGAGAAGTCAGACATTCAGGTGTCTAGTTACGATGAAAAGGTTATAATAATTTCCATGTAAATACCTGGATTTTTTCATTAATAATAACCAGAGGAAGCATTTTAAGGAGTAGCAACAGCACCAAATACATACCTGCAACAATAGAAAATAACTAATTAATATACATATACAGGGTGTCAGGGTGTAAGTCAGACGATAATTCCGTAAATAGAATAGGTAATCAGAAAACTTACAATTGATATCGGAAGTTTGTTGCTCGATGAATAAAATTACATTCAAAATTACTTATGTTCCATAGAAGGTATATAGCACATTTAGTTATTACATATAGCCGTTACAGTTTACCACAGAAATATTGAACAATATTTTCATCATTTTGCTATGATTAATCACAGTCAAGGATTACTAAAGCGAACCAGTGGATACCGTTTTTATATTATGTTCGGTTTAAATAGGTACTTTGACACCTTTTCAACGCACAAGAAGACATAGTTATTATGTATTACATTCCGCCAATTTCAACCAATGTACAAATTACAAACCGTCAATGACAACCGCTAGAATAGACAGCTATCAACTAACACGTTCGGCGCCGGTGACTCCTATTCCACTGACACACATACGTGATCAAAACAACCTTATTCCTACGCCACTACCATAACTGAAATTCTTACTCCTATCTATGCTAGTGACATAGAAACACGAACATTTTTAGCACAATGTTGTGTCGCCGGTATAGGAGGACAATCTTTCTGGTCACACATACGTGTCACTGGCATAGGAGTTCTACAAGATAATTTCGATCGGTATAGCATTAGCACTTAGTGAAACATTACTGGGGGCGAACGTGCTAAGCGCCGCACAGCTTGGCACAATTGAAAAAGTGTTTTAGGGGGCATTTTTAAACTGGCATTAGACGTCCATGTTACGAGTATATACACCGTGTTTTTTTTTAATACAGTTTTTTTATTACCTGGTATATTGCTTTTAGTCGAATTAAAAAAAAAATTGTTCGGTTTCATACATAATAATTATTGTAATGGCATGTGTGAGAGAACCTTAAGAATAAGATCTTAGGTGACTGACGGCACATGTCAAAATAAGTAACATTAGGATGCATAGATATACAATAATAACGGGATACACAGTCCGCCGGAAAAAGTGGCACAAAAATTAAGCTGCAAATTATGACAGTGCGGCTAGTTGCCTGCTTAGTCGACTTTGGGCCGCGAGTAGTGACTGTCAACAATGTGACAAAATGTGCCGTGAAGAACTGCGAAAAAACAATGCGAAAGTCAGGAAAAAAGATGGCATATACTTCTTTTGGTGTATTTTACGCATAATATAAGAGCATTTACGAGTATTCCTCGTATTTTCATGGTTTTAGTTAATTTAATTTGTTAGTATAAAATGACATGTCATGGAACAAAAATGTGAGGAGTCAGTATTAGGTCAATAATATTTTTATTTTATGGTACCCAAAACGTAATTTTTAAATTACAAAAGAAATGTATGGTGACGTCAGACGATTAAAAAAATGCAGCTACGGCAAATAATTTTAATTTGTATTGATTACTAAAGTTGTATAAGCAGCGAATTTATAGTATCAGGTATTTATTAATATATTTTAATTTGAGATTCCCACATAATCTTCAGCGACGTTTAGGTACTATGGACCAATATTATAGCTCGAGATCGACGTGACGCACACTATAAGCCTAGTCACGCGCGTGTCGTATGCTCCGCTCATTTTCCGGTACTTATTTGAAATATATACCACCAGCAAAGGATTGCATCGAATTGTAGCTACTGCTAAACCTGTCTTTAACGAGTGTAAGTTAATTCGTTTAGCTAAGTTTCACATTATTTTCTCTAAAATGGTCGCATGGCCAGTATTTATTTACTTAAAAAAAACATTTGTTTTTGTTGCATAGAGAGTCTTTGTCTTCAGACCAATTATTATGCAGGTTATTATTTGTGTTGAATGTCAAAAAACAGTAGTAGAAAAATATTATTATCCATGTCCTCAGGTCCTAATTGACCTGGTTTCACTATAGCTACTACAATGTAATACTAGCATAAGTAGCATTATTTAGTACTTAGAAGCGAATAATGACAAATATTATGCTGTAAATAAACATATTTATTTTGATATTTTCTACTTCCTAATTCACATACGTCGTCTGTCACAATTATTTAAATTTCCAATAAAGCTACTCCCATCATTCTCTGTCATTTTAGATGTCAACCGTCAGGAGCTGTCAGAAAACGTCTAATCATAATTAAAATAGAATCATAGGTTTGAAAAGTTTTTACTTAAATAAGACTTCAATGTGCAGATTTGACACTTAATGTTTACGGCATTAAGCACAAGTTTCTACGAATTTTGTATCCTAAAGTAAATAAGCAGTAAGCGATATTATCATCAACCGGACAAAATCAGCTCATGTCATATTGTGCCATGTTTTTTGATATTCTTGTTCCGCACAGGGTGTCTACCTATTTAAACGTCATTGTTAGGATGTAATAAAGGTTGCAATACACTTGTTCAGTCATTAAAATTATTTTTTTAATAACTCAATAACAGTAAGAGTTAAGACACTAGTTTCTTAGAAAAATTGATTATTTTGACCTTAATAAGCCTCCCTTTAATTTAACGGAAATCAATAAAAACACGATGTATACTCGTATATATGGTCGCAGCCTGAATATAATCGCGAACAATGTATTGCTTATTGTATTGTAATCATAGGTATCAATGGCTCGCATGAAACTTTTCGTATGTGCGATTTTTTTTACGACACAATCAAGATTATTAAAAACCGGCCAAATGCGATTCAGTCTTGTATACGTAGGGTTCCGTAACGTAATAATATATCATAAAAAGGCAAAAAAAAAACAAGTTTGTTGTAAGGGAGCCCCCTTAACCCCTGAGTCCCAGTGACGTCACCCACTTCAACTGAATTTTAACTTTGACACCATATCTATAAAGTCAAAATGTTATGTAAATATGTAGGTATATGACATAGTGCCTCACGAAGTTAAATATCTATAAGTATTATTCTACTTTTTATTATTTTTGTTATAGTGGCAACAAAAATATAGTATGTGTGAAAATGTCATTACGTTTCACAAGATACTGCCTGGTGACAGACAAACAGCGGAGCCTTAGTAATAGAGTCCAGTTTTACCCCTTGAGTACAGAACCATAAAATCGGGTTATACATTGAAACTTGATACTCATTGAAACTTAGAAAACCCTGGAGTGTGTAAAAGCCTTAAGCATATCAAAACAACCCTTTCACTTTATTAAATGTATAGTTCCATCCCAACCAATAATAAAACGTTCTGTATTTCCTGGTAAGAAAATATTTGCAGTTTTTCCGAATCCAAAACAAAGCTGTACAAAAGAATTAACATACAAATAGTTGGTTCCGCGCTCTTTTTGTACGATGTAAGGCTGTGGCGGCTTTTAGCCCGATTACTGACCGAGGAGCTACGAATTTCATGGACAAGCAAATAAATTTATTAATATCCCACAAATTATTCCTAGTTTAGACTGTTTAGACTAGCAGGTAATAAATAAATCACACGAAGATTTGTTTATTTTTATTTTTTGGGCTTACTGTTTTGTGTTGACCGTGTGTTAACACTCGTTTTAGTACCTAGTTCACTCTCCCGAATAAAACATATCTGTCAGATAAGTGTTAGCTGTCCTTTTCTTTTGTGTGCCTAGGGAAAGGATAGTGATAATTTTATCTGACGGATATAATAGTAAATAGTTAACCGGGGATTTTTAAAACAGCCCTTTTGCCTTCTTTTTTTTCGATCGCTTGACAATCGCTAGGCGATAACTATTATCCACTGGCATTGTTTAACAAGTGGTATATAGGTAATGATTTAGGTGGTTGTCAATTTCATTACTTCTTACGATGTCAACATAACACAAACTCAGTAGTAAATATCGTAATAAAATAATATAATTAATCACTTTTGAGCTCTGAGGAAGTGTCGCTACGAACCGCTTACATAATTGTCAATGGACACTGTAAAATGTTACTAGTCACTATAAAATATTAGTACGGGCGTATCAAAAAACATTGTTAAATGGAATGTTGCTCAATCCTTCTTCCTCTTTCCGCTACAAGTGATTTATTATTTTGGATTTTTTTTTTAAGAGATTGGCCAGAGGTCGCACACGACCGAGAGGAATGGAGGAAGAGGGGGAGGCCTTTGCCCAATAAATAATATCAGATCGTGGTCCCAAACTTTAAAAGATTGTGCATACCCTTAAAATAATCATAAAATAATATTTATCTACAATTGGGTCCTAGCAAAAATCTCAAACTTATCCAAAATTGCAAAGTTCTGCGATAACTTTGTGAGCTCTAAAAATTGGAAACCTTGTTTATCTTACAAACTCAAGTTAAAAGTTGTACTGAAGAAGACCGTTATAAAGTTTAATTGCGTATTATCACGTGGCGAGGACTAGCCGATAGCCAACACAGCTCCATTTTTCCTAGGCAAGTTATTATTTTATAACTAAACCACTAATTGGAGTTCGAGGCCAAAGAATCTACGAAAATATTGCCACAACAATGAATTGTTCTTACAATAGCAAATCCTTATTTTCTAAAAACAGACGTTGAGATATCTTATTTATTGGTAATTTTAATTCTTTAATTTATAGAAACAATATTATTTACTTATTTTCACGTAAATATAAGATATTTTAATAAAAACGGAATTATCCGCAATTATTAGTAACAACGTTGGTTTTGCGCTGGTATCACCTCAGGTGTTAATAACATTTGGTACAGCAATTTAACTACACATAAATTAAAACCCTATTTCTGCATACGTTTAGAAAATTGCAGAATAATACATTGTAGCGTGCTTTATGTTCACATTTCGTATTCGTAAAATTCCTTTGACCTACAAATTTCTTTGGCAGTGCTATAGTTCTCCATAAAATTCCTTTGACCTACAAATTTCTTTGGCAGTGCTATAGTTCTCCATTTAAATTATCATAGAGATCTAACGTTTTGTTTGTGTTCACTGGTAATTTTAAGTTCTTTACAAGATGTTAGGTATGTGTCTAAGGGTGCTACGGGAGGGTACACGACCATCAAACAAGCGAGCCAGTTTAACACTGATTTATTCCTGCATTACAAAACAGGTTATGCATACAACTGCATGTGCACTCACACGCTTACATATCTAACATCCCTCCACCTTATAGCTAGAACTATACCTATCTAACACCTCGAAATTACTTTGTCTTAACCTAAACACAATTCACTAGATCTCACTAATTAATTGCATCCATCCGCATCGCTGTCCTGCATTTGCGGGGGGGTAGCAAAGAGGGGGCTGATGGCATGTCGTCGCTTAGCTGCGTAGTCGACACGTGGTGTTGACGGACTTCCTGTCTGAGCCAGATCAAGGGCCGCTAGGCTGGCAGATACATCCAGTCTCTCTCCCTCTTCTGGGGGCGGTGGCGTGTGCTCGCGAGCTGCAGGTGCTGCAGCGGCAGTCGCCGCGACGGGCGCCGAAGACGCCGTAGGCATGTCTGGCACGACATCGGGATCCCACTGCGATTCACTTTGAATAGGATATGGGTGCCCCCTTAGTTGATCAATGTGTCTTGTTACTATGCAGTCCAGCTGTGGTATGTAAATTTGGTACATAACGTTCCCGATCTTCTCTTTTATGATACCTTCGATCCATGTATATTTTTTATTATTATTAATATATTTAGTTAACCACACGCTGTCATTAACTTTAAAAGGCGGTCGTTGAACACCTTTGTAATATTTAGCCTGTAAGGACTGGTGGTTTTCCACAGTTTCATTGAGGGCTGCGGACGAAGGAGACGGCGCACATGGATTGATTAAATCTAGTCTCGAACGTAACTCGCGGCCGTAAACTAACTCAGCGGGCGATTTACCAGTGGTACTATTTTTGGAATTCCTGTAGTCAAATAAAAACTTACGTATTTTCCCCTGTAAAAGTTTACTATTTTGGCTACTTAAAATGATTCCCTTAAGGCCCTTTTTTATTATTTTTACAAATGATTCTGCTTGCCCGTTACTCGATGGATGGTAAACGGGAGACAAGACGTGTTTTATACCGTTAACGGCGCAAAATAAATTGAAATCTTGTGATGTAAAAGAAGTGCCATTGTCGCTCACCAGTGTGTGAGGTATGCCAAATCGGGACATGAAGTCATATAACCGCTCAATAACCGCTTTCGAACCATATGACGAAAGCATATCGTAACACTCGACCCATTTGCTATACGCGTCTACAACAATTAGGTACACGTGATTATTGAACGGTCCTAAAAAATCAACATGTAGTCGGTAAAATGGATGCGGGGGCGCCGGCCAGCTCGCCAGCGGCGCGTGCGGCGGCAAGCTGCGCAGCGCGGCGCACACGGCGCACGCGCCCGCCAGCCGCTCCAGCGCGGCGTCCACGCCGGGGAACCACAATCGCTTGCGCGCCTCAGCTTTCATCTTCACTATACCGAAGTGTGAACTATGTAATTCATTACAGATGTCCATTCTTAATGACGAAGGAATTACGACTTTATGCCCTCGCATTAAGCATCCATTTTCATACGATAACTGTGATCGACAAAAATAATACGGCATTAAATCGTTATCATTCGTTTTCCTAGGCCACCCGTGCATTACATAATGTTTAACCCTGTGAAGTACTTTGTCGCGCTCGGTTTCACGTCGCAGGTCGGCCAGCGTTACGGGCAGGCTACCCTCGACCACAAAATTAACGTAAGCGGTCCTCTCGCATTCCTCGACCTCACCCCTCCCCGACCCCGCTCCTCCCGCTCCCTCGTCCACAGCTGTCGCTTGGGCCGGAGGGAACGCTCGCGATAGATAATCAGCACTATTTTGTTTACTACTTACATATTCAATTGTGTAATTATAGGCTGATAAAAATATCGCGTAGCGTTGGAGTCTGTTTGCAGAAATTTCAGGGATGCCTTTGTGAGGGCCGAATATTGAGAGTAGTGGCTTGTGGTCCGTTCGGAGTATAAAGGGCTTTGACCTTCCATACAGATACTGATGGTACCGCCTAACGCCAAAAATGATAGCCGTTGCCTCTATTTGAATTTGCGCATATTTTTTTTCGGCTGACGTAAGTGTACGGGAAGCGTACGATATGGGTCTTTCCACTCCGTCTGGACCTACTTGTGAAAGGATGGCCCCTAACCCGACAGGTGATGCGTCCACAGTTAAAATTAAAGTAGCATTCGGATCAAAATGGGCCAAAGTTCTATCTGAAGCAAGAATATTTTTTACCTTTCGAAACGCGTCATCGTGCATAGAATTCCATTCCCATTTTGTATCTTTTTTTAATAAATCGAACAATGGACTTAATATTGACGATGCCGACGGTACAAAGTTCCGGTAGTAGTTGGCTAAACCTAAAAATGATTGCAACTGAGATAAATTTATGGGTTTAGGTGCTTTTAAAATGGCCTTGACCTTATCCGGCGACTTCCTAACCCCATTTTTATCTATGACGTGTCCCAGATAAGCGACTTCATCCTTGAAAAATTCGCACTTATTCAATTGGACAGTTAGTTGTGCATCTTCTAACCGCTGCAAAACCGCTATTAACCTATTCTTATGCTCGGTTTTATTCGCACCCGTAATTAAAATGTCGTCTAATAAAAAAATTATTCCGTCTATTCCGGCTAGTACGCATTCCATGGCGCGCTGAAATATCGCAGGTGCACAAGCCAACCCGAAAACTAGTCTGGTATATTTAAATAAGCCCCTGTGTGTATTTATACAAGTTAGATTCTGCGATTTTTCTCCAAGGACGAACTGGTTATACGCCATAGATAAGTCTATCTTGCTAAATTGAACGCCGCCGTGTAGTTTAGATAGTAAGTCGTTAACAGATGGTAGTGGATATTGATCGATTATCAATTGTTTATTGATTGTGACGGAGTAGTCGGCACATAACCTTATGCTGCCGTCTTTCTTTAACGCGGGTACTATCGGTGACGCATAGTCCGAATGCTGAACGGGTTGTAATATACCTAACTCGATTAACCTATCCAATTCCTTATCAATTTTTTCCTTTAAAGCATAAGGCACCTGTCTAGCTTTGAAGAATATTGGTTTAGAGTCCGGTTTTAGCCGTAAGTCAACGGTGTATTTATTAAATGTCCCAAGGTTACCTGAAAAAACCTGAGGAAATTTTAAAGACAATTCTTTTATAATTTCTCGGTCGCTATGGCGATGGCGGTCGGCGCGGGAAGGATTCTCGGCTACGGCGTTCACGGCGTGCGCGCCGCGCTCCGCTGGCGTTAACTCTAGGTTAAAAGCGCGAATAAAATTTCTGCCAAGTATGGGCGGCCCCCCATTCCTAACAACATACACGGATACCAAATGAGTTTCCCCTATGTACGAAATAGGTACTGTAATTATACCTATTGTTATTAGATCACCGCCGCCGTAATTAAATAATTTCTTACTTGTTCGCGACAATGGCCATTCTTTAAAGTCGGAATTATACGATTTTTCTGAAATAACACTTACCGCTGCCCCGCTATCTATTTCGAACTCCAAAAATAGATTACCGACTTGAACCCGCTCCGTCATAGGCTCGCCTTCTACGCACCGAATGTTATAAAATTGCTTACCGTCGTCTCCTTCATCCTCACTACCTTCTTCCAGATATTTCACCCTGTCCTTGGACGTGCACATCCTGCGTAAATGTCCTTTCTTGTGGCATTTTTTGCACTTGTAGTTTTTATAGCCGCACTGCTCGGACTTATGATTGGTAAACCCGCATACGTTGCATTTATCCTTTTTGGAGATGTTGAACACGGAATCCGGGCCCGCCGTCGCCGCCGCGACGCCGGCGCCCGCTGCGCTCGCCCCCGGAGCCTGCGCGGCGGCGGCGCGGCGCGCGCACCGAACGCTCTCCGCCAAGTCGATGGCCTTGGCCAGGGTCAGCTCCCGTTGGTTTTGTGCGAACAGCTTATCCTTTTCGTGTCCCGCCGCCATGCCCATGATAAATCTATCCAGCAAGGCTTCTTCCAAATTCTTAAATTCACAATATGCCGCCAATCCTCTAATCCTCGCAGCCCATTGAGTGTGACTTTCACCTGGCCGCTGCGTCGCCGAATAAAAGGTAGATTTCTCCGCGAACCCGAACCGCTTCGGCGCTAAATGGTCGTCGAGGATTTTGATTATTTTCGCGTACTCCAAAACCTCCACCTTATCGGGCAATGCCAGGTCACTAGCTAACTTGAATGATGCTTCACTTAATGCACTTAACAAAATCGCTCTTCGTTTAACCGCCGACTTGTCGGTTTCCTCGTTGATGTTGTTTGCAATAAACCATTGGGTTAACCGCGATTTGTAGCTCACCCAGTCTTGGGATATGTGATCAAATGTGGATAATATACCGAAAGTTGCTCCTCCGGTGGCCATAATAATTTATTTTTATATGAACGCGAGTCCGGACGTCGCCACGTGTTAGGTATGTGTCTAAGGGTGCTACGGGAGGGTACACGACCATCAAACAAGCGAGCCAGTTTAACACTGATTTATTCCTGCATTACAAAACAGGTTATGCATACAACTGCATGTGCACTCACACGCTTACATATCTAACACAAGAAAATGTTGTCATATCAATGTTAGTTAAGAGAAAAAAAAGTTTTTAGGTATTTACATGTTTTTAAGAAAATCCTAGTTGTGACAGCCATATTAAACAGAAAGGCGTAAAAACATTACAGAGGTATATAATGTTTTTATTAGGAATTATTTTAAATAAAAAAATTAAATAACAGAAAGGTTGTGGAAACCTGAAAACTTTATTTGACAATGACATAAGAGACTTTGACAGATTTGACAATAACGCATCTGTCGTAGTTTCGTTGGCCTCGAACTCCAATTACTGGTATAACAAGTAACAGATCTCATGGCGCCTATACATCATGTTGAATGTAATTAAATTCAATTACAATAAAATTATTTTAAATCCTTCTAACTATACGAGCCCCGATGCATATGTTCTCGTCCAGTTAGACAGTTTTTCGAGATTATCCCGTTCATCCGGGGGAAAAGGTTTAGAGACAAAACCTTCACTATTCAATAGTAGTACTAAAATAGTTTCTTTGAGTATAAAATATTTGGACTTAATAAATCAGAATAAAAAAAAACTATTTTACGAGAGGTATTTTTTTTAATTTTTTCCACTATTTTTAATTTTGTAAATAATCAATGAATGTAAAGAACACCATTAATATTAAAGACGACATGGTACACCTGATACACTGCGAATTTTGCGTCAAGCTTATAAGCGCGGAATTACGGTGGTGAACGAAAATATAATTTAGACACTGGTTTGTTAAAATCGATTTATTAAACAACAAAAGCGTACTTCAGATTGTTGTGTCTCTTGAAATGTAGTACATAAACCATGACTAACGTTCATACAATTTATCATTAGCATAATGTGATCATTTTTAAAATATTCAAAAATTTGTAAAAATTGTTTCGAACTAGATGAACTCCACTGCATCGGGGCTCGTACCTATGCACTATGCAGTAGGATGTCCCATATTTTATGAATTTTAGAAATGAATAACGCATACACCGTAACTCGGTTTTTTGTACCTCAAAACACTCTAAAAATAAGTTTCAGTTCATTCCTGTATCTGCAACCCGTACCGACTTTCATACCATTTTCCTGTACAATGTATGAAAATGACGATTTATTCATTTTTTTCTATGGCATTAACTTATATTATTGCCTTATTAACATTTTTGATGAGAACAGAAAAAAACAACATTATTATCAACTTACTGTGTAATGTTTCGCCGTGTGGTGACGGCAGTAAGAATACCTACATTTGTCACCACCCCAACTCCTCCTGCGGGTGTCGTAAGAGTCGACTAAGGGCTTGAAATGTCACTGACCACTATTTGATAAAAGATTGATGATGGGCAGCAGCGTCATCGTAGTGGACACATTACTACGATCGCCAATCCGCTTGCCCAGCGTGGCGATTATGGGCATTTACCTCCTAATGCGTTTATACGCAGTCAATAGGAGAGGCCTATGTCCAGCAGTGGACTATCATAGGCTGATGATGATGATGATGTGTAATGTTAATTTCAGTTGGAAGTCGGCACGGGTCCCTGTTACAAGAATGAGCTGATTTTTTCTTCCAGAGTGTTTTGGGGTTAAAGGAACCATCACCATCATCATGATAATGATGATGATGATGATGGGACACCCTAATATGTAGTGTGACTTCAAACTGACGTTATCGGCATGAAATCCTCCTAGATTAATGCCTTCCGAAGGTGCTTAGTTTTATTTCAATTAGCATGGAAGTTTAAATTTAACAAACATTTTTCTATTAACTTTAATCGTTTGAAAATACGCGTTCCTTTTCTCTATCCAACTTTTGACAAACCTACCTACTCATACAATATGTATACAGGGTGGAACAGAACGACGATCCTTCCCGCTACCGACCGAGTCTACCAACCATTACGATGAAGTATAATACCAACATTACCAACATCAAAATATCTTCAAAAAATCTTAACCCCTCATACAAAGCGAATGATTAGTTAAGAGTTCATCATCATCAGCCTATATCAGTCCACTGCTAGCCGCAGCCCTGTCCTATTAACTATACGTATAGACGCATTAAGAGGTAAATGCTGCACACTATGATGACGCTGCTCCCCATCATCACTTAAATCAAAGGATGGTTAGTAATACTTCACTCCCTTAGTCGACTCTTACGACACCCGCGGGAAGAGTTGGGGTGGTGACAAATTTATTCTTGCTGCCGTCACCACACGGCTGGTTAAGTCGTAGTCATAGTCATAGTCATTTATTTTATAAAGCCAATTTACACGTCAACATTAATAAATAACCTAAAAAATAATCACAAAATCCAAAATCCAGTCTAAACATATTCTACGATACAGTACAGTGTATCAATTGGGAAAACGAAAAAAAAAAATACACATTTGTGAAATAATATGATTGAAACGTAACATTCAACATTTTAAATTAAATAATGAAAACCTATTAAATCAAGTCAATAAATGGAAATAAATTAATGGAAATAAATTAAAACATAAAACAATTACAAAAAATAATGATAATCGTAATTAAACATTTGATAAATTATAATTATAAACGTTAATAGCACTTCAACGATATGTCCTTGTACATTATAAATTCGTTATAATTATAGAACGGGTGCTCAATAAGCCACTGCTTTAGGTGATGCTTAAAGCTCTGTAGACTTTTAGCGTCTGTGACGCTGCTTGGCAACTTATTGTAGACCGTCGGGCCCATCACGTGAGTTAGTTTCGACGACTTCATCAGTTTGCGACTAACACCTACGAGCTTGTTTGCATTTCGTGTATTATACTCGTTTACCATTGCATTTGTTTTATAGGATGCAAGGTTTTCACGCACATAGACAGCCACTTGCATTATAAGTATTGCGGGTAATGTGAGTATCCCCTGTTCTTTGAACAGTATCTTCGCTGGAGTATCAGGCGGCACTCGTGAGATAATGCGTATGGCACGTTTCTGGAGCCGAAAAACTCTCTCCCAATCCGCGCATCGTCCCCAGAGCTCCGCCCCGTACTGTATCAAAGAGTGCACTGTGGCAAAATAACAAGCACGGGAAACCTCCGGAGCTACGGTCTTTACCAAACGACTGAGGGCATAGCATGCGCTGGCTACCCTGCCGCATAGTTTGTCTACATGGAGATTCCATTTCAAGCCAGAGTCTATTTCAAAGCCCAAAAAAGTTGTGGTTGTGGTTTGACACAGCGGTTTCTCATCAATATCGACGGCCAAGGGCGCCAGCTGCCGGCCCGCTAAATTAAAATGCATGAAGTGCGTTTTTCCAAGGTTTAGAGCCAGCCCATTGATTCTAAACCAATGAGCAAGCTGAGCCGCTGCCTCGTTCAGCGCCCTCCGGATGCCCTCCACATTCGGAGCAGTAACAATTGCAGCTACATCGTCAGCATACATTAGTACTTCACCGGCTGTTATGGCATCCGGCAGGTCGTTTAAGAGGAGTGAAAAAAGCAGATTAGAGACTGAGGATCCCTGCGCGACACCCATATGCGCTCCGAGTGGATCAGACCTCACATTCCCGCCATTTCCCACCACGACCTGTGTCCGGCCACGCAACAAGCTCGAGAGAAGGGACAAAGATGTGCCATGGATGCCGTAATGGTGCAGCTTACCTGACAGTAGCGCATGATCGGCGACATCGAAAGCCTTCGAGAGGTCACAGCACAGGACGGCTACCTGTAGCTGACTCTCTCTAGCGGCCATAATACGCCTCACCAGTTCACGGGATAGCGACGTCGTGGATCGGCCCTCACGGTACGCATATTGTCTCTCAGATATACTATTACTTTCACTCAGGAATTTAGTGAGACGGGCGCTCAGGCCATGCTCAAATATTTTTGCTATCGCCGGGATGATTGACACCGGTCGATAGCCATCGATATCCCCTCTGCTACCCTTCCCTTTAAAGATAGGAACTACCTTACTGATTTTGAGTGGATCTGGGTAGATGCCTTCTTTTATGCACCGGTTAAAGAGCTCTGCCATGGCAAAAGCTAATGGAATTGGCGCTAGCCTTAGCAACCTCATACTTACTCCGTAAACGTCCTTTGACGCCTTAGGCGGAATGCATGAAGTTACCTGTCTATGCACCTCATCCGCAGTAAAGAGTCGGAGGGTACACAAGCAGTCCACGGCGGGCCGCGCGCCGCGCAGCTGGTGCAGGGCGCGGGCGACGTCGGCGGGCGGCGCCCCACATGTCTCAGCCGCACCTAGGAACCTGTAATTCATTGCATCTAGTGCGTGCTTTTTAGAGCTAAACATTAAGCCATCATTTCTTTTTATGACGTCTGTCACATCCAACACAGGGCTGTTGTATTTACCCCTTTCCTTATTTATAACATTCCACATTGCTTTAGATGTATTCGTACTGTATTTAATTAAATTATTATAGTGACTAGATTTATTACTCCTAATTAAACTATCATAATGAGTCTGCATGTCGTGTTTACATTTAGCAATTGAATCATTATTTGGATGCGCATTACTGAATTCTAACATGTCAAATAATAACGATTTAAATAATTTAACATCCGCGTTAATCCACGCCGCGTGCCCACTCCTAACCGTTCTCATACGTAATGGGAAACAGATATTAAATTTGTCAACAATAATATTAATAATGGATGTCGCTAGGGCCGTAGCGTTCGTATTTTTAGCGAGTATGTAGCTCCAGTCAACACTATATATGGCCTCCGTAAAGTTTGCCTGATTAACCCCCGCAAAACACCTCGCGTAAACATTGGAGTTTGTTAATGGAGATCTTTTACGTAATCTCAATTCTCCCTTGATAGCAAGATGGTCGCTTAAATTTGTGATGATCGGTTTTACCGTGACGGACCCCAACAGATTTGAGTAACAGTGATCTAGGCATGTTGCGGTCGTAGCGGTAATTCGCGTTGGAAAATCTACCAAATTTTCAAAACCATGCAAATGCAACATGTCAGACCAATTCTTTGTCTCGGCATTACTTTCGCCCAAGCAATTTACATTAAAATCACCCAGGATCACACACTGTAGTTCTAAATCATTAATTTTATTAAGCACCCGTTCAAAAACATTAAGAAAATCATTTACTCCAACTAGGTTAGTTCTATATATACATACAATAGTTATACTATAGTCTATGAGATCAATTGCAGAAATTTCACAGTATCTTTCCATAGATAATTTCACTAAGTCTAAGTTTTCTATGCATTTGATATTGTCACGCGCATATAAACAGGAGCCGCCGTGCAAAGTACTAGTTCTACAATACGACGAAATAAGTTTATAGCCGTCTAACTGAACACACTTGAGATTCGTCTCAGGTAACCAATGCTCTGTGATTCCCATGACGTCACATTTAAGTTCTTTCTGTAGGAGCACTTCGAGACGAAGTGTTTTATTCCCGAGTGCGGCGATATTTTGATGGCATACTGTGATTATTTCATATTCACTCGCATTCGCTGTAGATGCATTCCGCGCTCCGTTGCATTCACGACTGCCCGGTCCGCGCGGTGCCGCGCTCGGGTGTGCGCCCGCGCAGGCCGGCTGCGGTGGCGCGAGTGTCGGCGGGTCGCTCTGCACGCGCCCCACCAGTTCGGCGACGAAACCACTCCGATATTTTTACGCCGGGCGGCCATGTAGTTGGTGCATATACGAGTTCATGGAGTCGTTCGGGGAACCCCACAATAAAAGCTGCATGTTTATCAGTCTTAATGTCACGCTTTTCGACAGTAATCTCACTCATCGGTAGTCTATCGCCTAGGTATTTAATGACGTTTTGAGCGGTTGTTTCCGGTTTAAACGACCACGCCTGCACGTATTTTTGACGCTCCACAGTTTGAAGGTCATCGTCTAATTTTCCCGCACCAGTAATTATTGGCCGGGGCTTAATATTTCGCTTGTAGGTGACGCGCTTCCATTTATTAGGATTGGTGGTACTGTCCTCGACGTTGGATTCGTCACTAGTCGGATCCAAAAGCGTAGGAGTGGGGATCACGGTTGGTGTCATTGTACTAGGTATTAGCTCACTGGAGTCTTCATGCGCCCCATTCGCGGAAGTCGCGGTAAGAGTCGCTGGAACTGGAGCCCCACCCTGTTGTAAAGACTCATCAGAGGAAAGAGTGAGAGCGGCACTCGGTTTCGTCAGCGTTCGGTTCACTTCGGGTGCAGTCGGCAGCACTCCGACGTTAGTGGTCAGTGATCGACCAGCGGCTTTCGCGCTTGATTTTTTCACAGCAGCTGTCGCGAACGATGCGATCGCATTCAGTCTAGCTTGACGTATCGGCCGCTGCAGCGCTGCCGGAGATATCGTATTATTCGAAATTGACTTACGTGCTTGTGCAGAAGTACCTTCCAAGTGATTTTTGAGTTGATTTATCGCTTCGTTTTGATCCAAAATTGTGATGTTTTGTTCGCTTATCCTCGCCTCCAGCGCACTAGTTCTATCCACTAATGACATTATTGTTTGTTTTAACTCGCGTATCGAACTTTCAAGCGCTTTATACGCCATTGTTACTGTTTTTCTTTTTTAAATACGCTCAGTACTCTCGAGAGCAGTTATACTTGGACGGCAGTCAACTACCCCAAAAAGAGTACAATAGTATCTATAAGTTTTTTTTTTTTTTCGATGTTGGTCCCATACTGAAAGTTCATCGTAATGATCATCGTTCCGTTCCAACCTGTATATCATGTGTATACCCGTATAAAATAATGATAAAAAGGCTTAACCGTTTGGTTCGCTATGGATGGTCCGACACGCATACAGCCAGTTTTTATTGAGATATTCAAGCTTAAAAGCTGTCTGATTTTATAATTCATCTCGGTCCCATTGAGTCGGTACTTTAATTTCTGCGCTTAGTGATGAAAGTGTATTATCGAAGGCGACTTATTTTTAATTAACTTTTAGTCGAGAATGGCTTTTGATGGAGTGCTTCGCAAACTAAATTAATTTCCTTCGTATATTTATAAGTAGAAGGTGATCAACCCGACAAAATGTTATCACACGCGAATCTGGAACGAATTCCACATCGTTTTTCGACAGCAACAGTGCGCCACCATGAGCTCGACAACAATAACGTATAAGGTGCAATCTGCTATTTTTTTTTTCATAGCAGATTCAACCCTCTACAAACAACGTACAAAGTGCTATCTACGATGACAAAACAACCGCAGATTGCACCTTATACGTTGTTGTCGTCGAGCTGTCGACATGAGTTTCACGAAGAATTTACGTTCTATCCATCACGCTCATACTCACATATCGGAGCGAGTGAGAGGGATAGAAAGTAAGTTCGCGTTTAACTCATGGTTATGACATCGATAGCCGAACGATGATGCCAATTCATCAATTCATTAAGGTTAACGTTAGTTTTTATGCGAAACGTAATAGTACATTATGCATCAAGGGAGGTAAGTACGGAATTACTAACGAAAGTGTTAGAATGCTTTTAATGACTCGAGTTAGTATTCCGCTTACCGACCGTGATACATACAATGTTTTTCATCACACTTGCCCACAAAAAAATAAGTTTTAAGACAAAATATTATTAAATGACGTACTGACATTTCTATTACTCCCTAGGGAATTTCACTTTTCTATTACTCCCGCTACGCATGCCAGCAATGGTGCGCTTAGACAGCAAGTGTGATGAAAAGCAGTCTATCACGCTCAGTCTGGTTTGCATTGCGTGCGTGATAGACCACTTTACGTATCGAGTAAAACGTTTCTTGCCAGCTCGAGGTAAGGCACACACATGCTTAATGGTCTGTAACTTCTTTTCAACGCGGGTGATGATGCTGGATAAATGGTTAAAAAACTATGAATTGCAAAACTTTACGCTTCACAGTCACCTTTTAAGGTCACTGCCTTCTCAGTTCTCAGCTAGAATTATCATAAAGTGACCTTTATTCTATGAGACTATTTTTATTGCCAAGAGTTACGAAGATTCTTTATTCAACAATAGGTACCATACATTTTTAAACCAATGAGCGTGCGAAAGGTTTCCTAACGTAGTGGTTTGGAATAGTGCCATATTCCAATAGTAATGTAATAGTCACGCCAATACAAACAAGCTCTAGACGAATCAAGAGTCACGGTAACGCCCCCGTAAAACATTAATCTTCAACTTTCTGTTTACGAACAAAATTAATATTCAATATTTCACATTTCTAGATCAGCACGAATAAAAAGCACTTGGGATCTTTAGTGTTAAATTCCTTCTTGGTTAACTTGTCTATGCATTTCAATGGTGTTAGGTTTGGTAGACAGCGTGATTGGTAAATTCGTGTAGGTACTGAGTTTTTTAGAGTTATTTGAGAATTAGTAGAGTACATAAAAATGTTAAAATTGCAAATTGTTTGTATAAGTGTTTTTTTTTTCATTTCCATTCATAATTTAAAGACGGGTTTTTTGTATTTATGTATCATTTTACTGGATTAATCGTAACGTAATATTTGTGTGGACAACCTCCGTAGCCTAGTAGTGACCCTGCCTACGAAGTTGGAGGTTCCGGGTTCAAATCCCGGTATGTCTTCACCCGGTGAAGGCATTATTTGTGTATTTACTTATCACAAATATTTGTTCTTTGGTCGTGCCTGTTTACATATTTATCTATCTACTAGAGTGTCGCTTGGTGGCCATATCACAAGCCTTGATTGAGCTTACCGTAGGACTAGGTCGATTTGTGTAAAATGTCCCAAGATATTTATTTATTCATTTATTGGTCATAGTAGGAAAGCAAAACCCAGCAGTGGCCGCGCCGGAATTAATCTGGGTCGATGAAGAAGTAATATTTGTCATAGTTAATACATCTACTCTTCTCGAGCCCTATGATGGTCGAACTTTAACCGTACATACCTATATCGTCGTGGAAAAGACGGCTGTCACAATCTACTTAATGACGAAAAACAAAAATGACGCATGACACGACAAAAACTCTAAACTCCACCATGATGGGCACAGGCCTGCTACTACGAACACCGAAGTTCGCAAATTTCGGGGATTTTTCTCTGTCACTCTAATAACGACTTCGTTGGAGTGACAGAGACAAATCCCCGAAATTTGCGAACTTCGGTATTCGTGGTAGCAGGCCTGGTTGGGTAGTTAGTAACTAAGTATGAATACTTGCATATTAATAGACGCCAGAACAGAGAGAGGTCAGCTTTTGTTACCTGTAACGATTTTAGGTCAGCCGGCCAGCCAAACAAAGGCGGGATACCTAAATACGCTTTGGATAACTGAATCCCAAACAATAAAATATCCAGTTACTGTTTATCACAGGGGCAGTGTTTTGATAAAAAAGGAATACCTAGACTATACATTTTTATACGAATCCGACTGCTTAATAAAATTAATTATTGGAAAAGTGATGCGGGTACAAAGGTACATCAATTCTTGGATCCGGTAGTCACTTTTTTTGTCAGTTGCGAATATTTAAAATAATTATCATTTAATTTGTATCTTTGACTCCATTCCAATCCATAGAGTACCAAAATACCGGGTCACTTCAAAACGTAATATGTATATAATTAAAAAAAGAACCTATTGATTCATTTGAACAGATTTACAGTCATGGTTGACACAAAATACTTAAACGACTATTCCATAAATTTTGATTATCCTATGTGTAGTGTAATAACACTAATAACTTCAATGGAACAACATTTTTCTTCGTTCAAAGTGAAAGTTTACCTAGTCAGTTCAATACATTACTTGTCAAATTGCGACATTGTTGACAGATAATGTATGGAACTGACAGCTGTCATAGGGATCAAGGTTCGTCGAGCTGATTATAACATAATATTATTATATGTAGTATAGTATATTCTGGGGGGTTACCATGGCGTAGTAATGCGATTCAGTTTAAGTTCAGGAAAAGGGACAGAGATATAAGACTTGTATAGCCTTGTTCCTTTCTCTCGACCTATACTGAATCACAGGTCTATATTCTGTATCACGTTTACAACTCACCCTGTATAATGGAAATTCGATATTGTTCTTTCACTCTTTTATAAATATTTCTTCCAAATACTTCTTATAATAACATACTCTTTAAATCAACTGCCGATTGAAATGGTATCTTATAATATAAGTACTTGCTTCGAGATCTTAGATAATTGTTTTCAACATAAAACCATTTGGCTTACCGTCTTTCTTTAGTACAGTTGAATGAGTTTGTAAGATTAAAATGGGCTAAATTGTTTCGAGGAATCATCGTGCAGCCGGGGGCACACGAAACAATTTCAATGCGAGATTGTTGTATTCAAATTGGGTTCCTGTTTATAAAATTGAAAGAACAAGTAAATTGAATATTTGATTGCACATTTTAGTCGACTTTATGGACCACTGTTATTGATTTATCTATGAATATCGTACAATAAATTATATTTATGTTTTCTGAGGGCACAGCATTGGCCCTGCCAAGTCGAGCAATAGCGGCCTTTTTGTTTATTTATATCAACAATCACAGAATAACTTAATATAAGTACATTCCTCCTCTATTTTGAGTCAAATAATAAGTTATTGCACATTTAACATAAAATAAACATTACAGCAAGTTGAATGTTTACCTAACCTCATATAAAATCGGCGTTTGCTCTAATATGTAAATGTAAGTAAATAAAAGGAAAGTGGAGTACGCTTATTTCCAAATACCGACGAATTCCATGCGTAGGTACCTACCTACCTTTACTTAAACTATATACCCTATTACATTATTTCTTATTAAATATACTATCACATTAGGAAACTTTTTCCCCCTTATTCATAAATGTCTCCTATCTTAGTAAGCCGACGAGTATTGTTTGTCCCTTTTGTTTTTATGTCTATACTTACGACCGAAAGAGTAGCGGCTTGTTAAATTGAGAGACCGTTATGAATAGGAGGGCTAATGTTAATTATGATAAAGTACACATCGTTAATGTTTTTAGAAACAGTCTTGGTGGATAGCAATATTAATGGTAAAATGTTTTAAATAACATTATGTAATTGAATATAGGTATAAAATTAAATTTATCGATTGGCATGATAAGTAACTGCTTGCTCAAAGACGAAGTATTCAGTTTGTAAATAAAATAAAAATTAAACCGCCTTCAAAAATTAACCCAAACTAAAAAGTAAAAAATAATTTTAGTTCCTACTTCTTAGGATTTCCTACCCAAACCTTTCCTACCCAAACTCAAAAAGGGTATACCTTCTAGTTGGTCCCATTGTCACCGAATCCAGATCTGATGATGGGATCCTGGAGAAATCGAGGGAACTCTTCAAATGTTGTAGGCACACATGACATTTTTCATTTATTTTCGATCGAAGACTAATCAAGTATTTGCATCTAGTCATGAACATCTTAAGTTGGTGATCTGATGATGGAAGGTACAACTCTTTAGCAATTAGGAGTTGGGGGATAATTCTTTAAGTATAACATATTTCATGTATTTTGGAAGCTATTTGAGTATTTGCCTTTAGGTGGTCATCCTTTCATGTTGGTGAGCTGATGATGTAAGGTACAACTCCTTGGAGATTAGGAGTTGGGGGATAATTCTTTAAATATAACATATTTCATATATTTTGGAGGCTATTCGAGTATTTGCCTTTAGGTGGTCATAGTCTCATGTTGGTGAGCTGATGAGGAAAGGAATAACTTCTTAACGATTAGAGGTTGGAGGATCATTCTTTGTATATATAACAAATGTCATACATTTTCGAGATCTATTCAAGTGTTTGCTTAGTAGTTATGACATGTCGGTTAGCGGTTAGTGATTCTTTAAATAATATTGCCATGCTAAGTCTGTTACCTTTGAAATTGTTTTTGTATTCATATAAGTTCGCCAGTTCAGGTTTTATGGCCTACTACAGTGCAGTACATTCTAATTATAAGTATTTAGAGCATACTGAATAACGATTTTATATTTACACTACTAAAAAGCAAAAAATAAAATATTTTAAAAATAAAAATAAAACCGCCTTCAAAAATTCGCCCGAACTAAAAAGTTAAAAATAATTTTGGTTCCTACTTCTTAGGATTTCCTACCCAAACCTTTAAACCTTTTACCCTATTCATTGAAATAAAACATTATGGCTAGGTACCCTACAGATTTCTTAGAAGTCGGTGCCAAGCCAAATATGTTCACTTTGCGAGTACTTATATACTGTATTTGATAGAGCTTTGTAATATACTGTCACTCCGGTTATGCTTTCATGAAAATGACTGAGGCAGACCATTCTGTTGATAAAAGCGTAATCGGAGTGACAGTAAGTTACAAAGCTCTATCTAATATATACCTATGAACGTATTCGGCTTGGCACCGACTTCTAAGAAATCTGTAGGGTACCTAGCCATAATGTTTTATTTCAATGAATAGGGTAAAAGGTTTAAAGGTTTGGGTAGGAAATCCTAAGAAGTAGGAACCAAAATTATTTTTAACTTTTTAGTTCGGGCGAATTTTTGAAGGCGGTTTTATTTTTATTTTTTAATGTTATTGACTTTTTACAAGCATTAAACCAACGTAAATGTAGGTACATATCTACGTATAACGATTCACTAAAGCAACATATTAGGCTTCGTAGTCGAATAAACGGTAGGTAAAAGGAAATTAGGAGATATAGCAACCGCACGTCCATACGAGAAGAGTATAATTAGAGCGTTTTCCGTAGCCACCGTATATTCGGGTAGATGACTCACACAGTTAATAGGGCTCAAGGGTAACAGAAGCAAAATATAACACAGAGGCGCTTCGTCTGAGTAACTTGTCCTATACAATTTGTTCATAATGAGGACACATCGGACAAATTAAACATGGTAATATATTTAGCCCTGAAATTAAAGCAATGAAAAACAGATGGTGAATGACGAGAATGTAATAGCTGGATAAAGTGTCTATTTCGTTACTTAATTAGAAACAATTACGCTGAATTAACAGCTACCAGTACCAGAATTAACAAATTTGAATAAAAGAGAATTATAAATATTAAATGCCAAAGAACCAAGAAGAGAAGAATAGGTACCAAAGAAAAAATACCTAGTTCACTAACATCGATGTCCGTCACCTATGTATTTTCTTTGGTAGGTATATGATATCTAATATTTAAAAATTCTTTTTATTCGAATGTGTTGATTCTGGTAGTCTTTTTACTTCGGTATATAACATCAAATGTTTATGATTAATAGTGCATAGTAGTATGACTAGTAGTACCTAGTAAAAAATACAAATCATAATTTCTCAAAAAATCATTTGCATTTGTTCTACAAAACTTGTGAATAAATAATATAATTGTATAAAATACTAAAAATACGCTTTTTTTTATATTCCTGACAGCAAACCCTTTTATTTAATACCCATATCATGATTTCAAACACCCAGGCCGCCATTGAATTTGTAATGACGTTTCTTAGCTAGTCATGAATTGTCATCAGAACTCAGAGCGTGGGCAAAAATCCTAATCGAAGACCGGAAAGTCGGCCAAATTAAGATTCCAAGATTTTCTTACATACAAGTAGATTGA
This sequence comes from Thaumatotibia leucotreta, assembly GCA_025490895.1. Lineage (NCBI taxonomy): Eukaryota > Metazoa > Arthropoda > Insecta > Lepidoptera > Tortricidae > Thaumatotibia > Thaumatotibia leucotreta. The sequence goes on from JALPQI010004482.1 coordinate 45,321, forward strand.
TAAAGGAGGTATTCATGTTACAAATAGGCGCTGTTGGTACTGTAGTGACAGTGACAAATATGAAATTAGTTTCATTTATGGAACTCATTTCATAAGTGAAACTAATTTCCAAGAACGATGCTGTTTTTACCATCCATTACAACTCATCTGACTTTTAGCAGAAAATACCCGAGAAACTAGAAACAATAGACGTTCTAGCGAAGTGCTCTACGTGGTTTGTTTCTTTGGAACAAAATACTCTCTGTTCCATACTGCACTTTGTTACGAGTAGAAACAATGGCGACCTATGTACACGACCTATGAAAGGTATTGAAGAAAAAAAGATTTTGAATTTGACGACGATGAATTACTATTTTCAATTAATTTACTATTTTATCGAAAAAGGCAGTTCACGATCAGTTAGGATTAATTTATTAAGAAATAATAACAACCTTACCAATGCAACTAACAGTTCGTTGCATGTAAAATATAGAGCGTAGCTAGTACTTTTATTCGAAAATTAAATCTTATATTGTAAAACTTCTTATTTGATTTTCGTGTCATCTCCTTTTTCTGGTTGCGTAATACATTATAGGTCTATAATTTATTTGTACACCACTACTACGCCTATTCTATATTGCATAGGTATACATACTTGTTTGTAAAATGAAGTTTTGATTGCGAAAGATGCATTTCATTGAAAATTTATTGTTAACGATAATTACATAGTTTAAGTACATAATATTCTATAATATGTACCTAGATGATAGTAAAACAATTGCACAAATGGTTATTAGATCGATGTTTTTATTCTATTAAAGATTATCTACACCATGAAATTAAGACATTGTAAAAATTTAAAAATGTAAAAATAATATTGTGCCGAAGTATTTGTTGTATTTAGTATGTTATTTTTTAAATAATTAATGATATTTATTATTTTATTACCAATTTAATTTTAAGACCGAACTTTGCACGCCTGAAAAAGCAGATTATGTGGAAAATGCAGCTTTTAACACCAACTTACCTGTTTATAAATGACTAACCCATGTTCAGCAATAAATAATTTCATTTCATTTCATTCAATGGAAACACCAATATGTGATATTAAAACCAAAATCAATCAATGTTAGAATAAATTCATTATTCTCATAGTTGCCTATAGCGTTGTATAAAACGAGTTCATTATAATTGAGTAGCGAACTCTGTCATTATAATTCTGGGTACGTAATCTTAATTCAAACATTACTATCGACGAGTATTCATTAATTATTACCGATACTTATAGCGATATAATCCGTTACAATATAATATCCACATTTATATCATGAGCAAGTATCACGGTAGGTAACCGAAGAAAAAATTTAATTGTTTGAGGATAAACTTCACAAACACAAAATGAAAACAATTAAATGCTTCGTCAAATGGGAAAGTTCGCACGAATTCATTAGTGGTGCACAATTTATGTTTCCAAAACATTCACTTCATGAACGCTAATTGCATGCGCGATATACGAGATGGGTGCAACGTGCTGATACATGCTTTTAATACAGACATAATTGGACGTAAAAGGGTCATTTGCAGAAAAAGTGTACCTTTTAATGTCACGAAAATAAGTATGTAAATTGAGATTTCTCAGTTTAGTTACTCCTATATTTACTAAGGGCTTGTGCATAAATCACGCGAGGTCCTATAGGGGGGGAGGGGGTCCAAGAAAACATCACGAAAGATCACGCTTGGGGAGGGGGGGGTACAAGGAGACCTCACGTGTATTTTTCTACGATGAACAAACTAAGAAATATTGTGAATTTAGGCGAGCGAACGTTAAAAGATGAATGAAAAAAATACACGTGAGATTGCTAGGGGGGGGGGGGGGGGGTGTAGCCAAGAAACTCACCAAACATCACCAGGGGGGAGGGGGGGGGTCAAAAAGTAGCCGAAAAAACCTCGCATGATTTATGCACGAGCCCTTAAAGGTATGAAAAATTCTGTAACAAATTTGAGATTTTTTTTATCAGTTTCGTTACATTTCGTTTCATACATTTAGTATGGGAGTAACTAAACTGAGTAATCTCAATTTACATACTTATTTTCGTGACATTAGGGACATTTTTTTTGTTTCATAACTGAAAAGTACGCACGATGCCGATTAAAATGATGTATTACAGTCCATGATCGCCAAAAAAATTAAAAGGTACAAAATCGGCCTGGTGATCCCAATAATCACCAGGCCGTCACTTTTCTACCGGAGGCCATGGATAGCTGGAGAACAGCCTGCCCTAACGCCAACCTGCCCACTGCTCGCCATTCTCAGCGGCAATGGGACGAGCCGCTCTGTCTGCTGGTACGGGATAATCTGTACGAAACGTCTACCAGTACAACAGAGCGTGCTCGTCTCCTTGCTGCATCGAGATGGGAATCTGGTTCATGGTTGCAGGCCATTCCTTCAAAAAACCTGGGCACACTAATGTCATCTAATGCATTCAGAATTTCCTTGTGTCTGCGCTTGGGGATGCCTTGTGTAGCTCCACATCGGTGTCAATGTGGCGCCAATGTGACACGTTTTGGCATCCACGGCCTATCCTGCTCCAGGAGTGTCGGCCGCCTTTCACGACACGCGTGTCTTAATGATATTCTCCGGCGAGCTTTCGTTACGGCTGGTGCGCCGGCAGTTCTGGAGCCGGCAGGCTTAGCCCGTGATGACGGGAAAAGGCCGGACGGGATGACCCTCGTACCCTGGAAGATGGGACGGCCGCTAGTTTGGGATGCCACCTGCGTGGATACCCTGGCGCCGTCCCATCTTCCGGGAACGTCAATTAGAGCTGGTGCCGCCGCTGATGGGGCGGAACACCTCAAGCGGCGCAAATATGCAGTTATCGACTCTGGCTGTATGTTTGAGCCGTTTGGGGTGGAAACCCTCGGGCCGTGGGGACGTGGTGCTCACAGCATTTACAAAGAGCTCTCAAAGCGCCTGGTGGAGGCGACGGGTGACAGGAGGGCTGGTTGTTACCTTGCGCAACGTATTGGCATTGCCGTCCAACGCGGCAATGCCGCCAGCCTTCTTGGCACCCTGCCGCAAGGCACTGAGCTCGAGCACGTTTTTTATTTATAAATTTAATTTAAATTTAAACTTCTTTTTGTAATGATTTTCAGTAATTTTTAGGTTTATGTAGATTTTAGATCTAGTTTTTAATTTTTTTTTTACCTAGTTTTAACTTTGATGTAGTAGTTAGCTTGTCCTAAAGGTACACTTTTTCTGCAATTGACCCAATAACATACATTATTGATAACATACCTACGTACCTGGGCGACCGAGCTTCACTCAACTCAAAACTACTCGTTTTCCAAGAGAAAAGACCAATTATAAGTATTGGATGTTACCTATACTTAAACCAAAGAAATAATACCGAGCTTACCAACGTCGCGCGTCGGATGCGGGAAGTGGGGAACATAAACTGCATTTTTTTTTATATGACGTCTAGTATTTATAATTGATGTACATAGTAGTTTACTACTTGAAAACAAATCAAAGTAATTAGTATTAGTAATTAATTTCATTTGTTCCAGAAAAAGGAGAAAAACCCAAAGTAGATCAAATTGTACCCAAAGCAATTTCTTACAGATAAATAAATTTACATATCTAAATAGAGAGATACACATAATAAAAAAGTATAAGATAAACCTAAGTACACAAACACAACCTATCTACTGATACAGGGAGAAACCAAACTCGTGATCAGTGAAGTTTTTATATGTATGTATATAAATATCCAACACTAATTTCATCACATTTGTAGTTACTCGCTGCAACAAATTAATTTGTTGTTTTAAATATCTCAAAGACTCATTTTAACTACCCAAATTTACATTATAAAGTAAAATAAGCCCCAAAAACATATAAAGAAATAAATTTGTCTGACATAGCGACTACAGTTAGTTGAAATTTAAAAACCATTTTTTTGTGGTTTTGTAGTAGAAATGTATTAAGGGACGGGGAGGGTGTTTAATAAAAATGAAATTATGTTTTGATGCTTGAGAGGAAATTTGAATATTAAATTCATAAAAAAATATTTGTATAACATAAAATTATTGAAATCCAGCAGGTCGCTGTCCAGTTTCATGCATGGACAGCGTGCGATTATTTTCATCATATTCTGGAATCATAGGTACAATTGATTCGCGATAGGTATTCAATTAATATCGAGGTCTTTAGCTGTTTCATTTAATCATCCTATAATATCAATTTGGGGAAATAAAGATGATGTGACTGATTAAATTATTATGTTTTAAGACCTAGGAGTATCGACAAATTGACGTGTGTAGTTGAAATTATATTCACAACTACCCCAGATCAAATACTGTAGATAGGATATTTTACTACAGTTTTTTAATGCGGTACTACTTACTTCAACAACAGTAGTACTCGCTCTACAATCTAGAGAAGAATTCTGGCGATAAACACGACAAAATACTAAATCAAACCAACCGACTTACTGAACCGACATAGGTTCTAATAACAGAATAAAAATATCTCGTCTGTGATTCCTACAAAATAAGTAATTTACACATTTAGTTAATTAAATATTATCTACCGTGAAATCGTAGGTACCTAAATGAAACAGAATAGCAAACGAAAATAACGACTGCCCGACCCGTAATGGATTGTAACCATGCGAGCACATTGTAATGCTGGCAATAACAATATTTCGCGGGCGTATGATGAAGAGGGTTCAGCAATTAGGACCGCTAGCGGACTATTACGGAAGATATTCATGTAAATATTTACATCCTGGCACTAGCACTTGTAATTAGATCGTCTCTTAGGTATATACAACAACAGCATCTTATCGCATGCTATGTTAATTAGTCGTTGAAAGTTCCCCCGTGATAAGTATGTTTGAACCATGCAGTTATAAGACCACACATTGTCTACCATTCTTGGTTCTATATTAGTTTTGTTTACTTTTTGTATTTTGGTGAACTATAATGAACAAAAATATCAACCTAAATTAAAAAAAAATGTGATAAAAAATATAAAATTTTATGACGTTACTTATACAGGGTGGAAAAAGATTTTGGGTCAGTGAGGGCAACTACCAGATCCCGTGTTACTACACGAAAATGGTCTTAGAAGACCTTCCCTCGATTTTAAATTAATGAAGAATGGCGTTTACATATTTTGAAAAAAACATACAGGGTGCGAGAAAATGGTAATTTTTGACAAACTTTTTTTTGATGCCAATCGATCCTGTTTCTGTTCAGGATCAAAAGCTTGTATGGGACCAAAAAAAATTTTTCGGCTAGAAAAGCCACAAATCGAGATTTAAAATTCTCATACAAATTGTATGAAAAATAAAAATTATTTTATTCACGGTTAATTTTTTTATGCCAATCGATTTCATTCCTATCCATTACCAATTGTTCCCTACGGGTCAACTTATGGCAATGTACAAAAATGCCAAAATTTCAAAAAAACTGTTTTCATACATTTACTCTGGAAAAAAAGTGAAACCTTAATTACGTTATCTGTCACGACAATTAGTTGTCCTATGCTAAATGACAATAATACTGTATAAAAACATTAGCAACATTAATTAGCGTGACAGATAATGTAATTAAAGTTTAATTTTTTTCCCTTAGTAAATGTATGAAGACAGTTTTTTAAATTATTGTTTTTTCTTTTTACGTTGCCGTATGTTCACTTCTAGGAAACTATTGGTACTGGATAAGAATGGAATCGATTGGCATAAAAAAATGAAGCGTGAAAAAAATAATTTTTAATTTTCATACAATTTGTACGGGAATTTTAAATCTCGATTTGCGGCTTTTCTAGCCGAAAAATTTTTTTTGGTCCCATACAAGCTTTTGATCCTGAACAGAAACAGGATCGATTGGCATCAAAAAAAGAGTTTGTCAAAAATTACAATTTTCTCGCACCCTGTATACTTTTTCCAAAATCTGAAAACACCAATCTTCTTTAATTGGGAATCACGGGAAGGTCTCTTAAGACCATTTTCGCGTAGCTACACCGGATCTGTTAGCTGCCCTCACTGACCCAAAATCTTTTTCCACCCTGTATAATTATGTATTGTGACTGTATGTTATACAGGGTGGCCCATTCAAATCGGTCAGTATGAGAAAGTCTGAAACTATAAGACATACGAAGATTTGTTCTTAGGAACCATGTCATCGATATTAATAATAAGGAAAACTGCGTTGATAAATATGAAAAAAAACTTTTTTCTTAAGATTTACCTACACAAAAAACACCTAGTAAAATAAATGTAAGTGCGTGAAAACAATGAATTCCATTCATTTTAAACATCATGTTTCTTAGAGACATTTAGTGCTTAAGACCTACACAAACGATATCTGAATAGAAATAGTGTAAGTATGAATGCATTTTTTCTTTTTATCAAAATCGGTGACATGGTTCCTAAGAACAAATCTTCGTACTCGTATGTCTTATAGTTTCAGACTTTCCCATACTGACCGATTTGAATGGGCCACCATGTATATGACAGTAATAAGTCCAAAAATGAGTACTTATGGCCAATACCAACCTCATCTACTTGGGCTCTACTTTTCACTTACGATCAGGTGGAGTGGAGCCACTTTGTTATGTCAACATAAAAAAAAAACTCACTTTGTGTGATGTGAATGTCAACAAACGAATAATGTGCTTACCATGAGGTGGCACCCTGAGCTTAACGCAAACTTAATTTTTTATCCCTCTCGCTTACACCAATTAGCGAGTATGAGCGGGAAGCTTCTTGCAGAATGTAAGTCTTATTAAATTAATTTCCCTCATAAAAAAAGTCATGTTTATAGGTTATCACTTACCAGGTGAAGCGACAGTTGTCCCGTTTCTTTACTGTATAGGAGCTCAAGGCTTTGCGAAATTATAGCAATATTTTATAAAAATGCCTGTTTTTCAAAAATTCTTCCAGTTCCCATTTTCTCTTAAGAGGTTCGACCCCGAGAAAGTGAAACTTTGCCAAAAGTAGTTGGCTTTCAAAGGCTACGGTAGCGATTTCGTGCTTTATTACATTGTATTATAAAAATAAAACTACTATTTATTACCTATTACCATTGTCCGAAAGATCTGGAGCTCAAGATAAATAGGTAGGTAGGTACATAAAGAATTTATTACAAGAATGTTCTTTTATGTGGGACCAATGCCACGTAATTCATAACTAATAGACTAATGCAAAATCGATGTAGGGTAATACTTGTACCTATACATATTATGTATAAAATACATACACGAAAGTATTACCTGTATTTCGAGTCATTTAGGCACAATATTTGTGCGGCGATTGTGAGCTTGTCAGGGCGTTGTTCATTTTATTAATTCTGGAAGCAAAGAGTAGCCAAATTGCGAGAACACAGGCGCAAAGCTCTTAATGATTGTCGCCATTAGGAACAGTATTGTAGAACGAAAATTCTGCAAATTTATTCTTTCTGTATTTTAATGGCTTTGTGTTCAATTATGGAATACCTACATCAATACAACATTCGCAATCTTTATAAACTGTCATTCTCCAATGTTGGGTAAGTACGAATACAATGCCAGGCTAATAAGGACAAGTTTTATTGCCCTATAATTCTTATATCATTAAAAACGCCCGTAACGTATTCGTAAATAGGTATTCCATACAGTACAGTTTTTTTTTTTTAGGGATTCGATAGTGGTTCGAAAAAGGGGCAAATTATGAATTTATTTTTAGTCCTACTTTGTCACTTGACTACCTGAAGGTTAAATTTCGCTTGTATTTTATAATATCATCTATCTGTCTAAACGTCATTATGGTAAGCAACAAAGTAGACCTTTTACTAAAAAAGCTCACATATAATGTGAAGATGCACTACCCACTCGGATTTCATCAAATTGTTTAATTTCGTGAAATCTAATTTCAGAAATAAGGAATTATGTTTTAACTTGCTGCCCTGGGGCAAACAAAATATCAAACATGTATATAATACGTGGTTAACTGGTTACTGGGTCAAATGAAGGCAGCCGACAATATTCAGGCCATAAAAACATTTCTATTTCAAAAGCTTAAGAGGATAATAGCTGTAATTTTCGTCGGACTTTGAAGCATTTTACTTAAAGCATACTTCACCAATATTTTAACCATTTTTGCATTCTGTCCACGTCAATTTAATTTATTCGTATTTAAGAATGGTTTACATAGAAAACAAATCGAAAGTCGTTATGAACCGTATTCTTTTTAAACCGACTTCAAAAGAGTTCTCAATTTGACAGATTTATTTGTATATTTAGGTTCGATATCTCCGAGAATCCTGTTTTTTTTTTTTATTCCTACGAGGTGGTCCTGTTGGCCACCAAGTTGATGTCTGATAATAGGATATTGGAGAAATCCGTTGAAATAGGTTTTAATTCGATGATTATCAGAATATATAAATACTCGGTACGGCCAAGCGAAACATTAAAAAGCACTTACATTGATTGGTTAGGTAGCTAACCAACATATCCCTTCACATCCTCACAAAAAACAGACTAATTGAGTAGGTAGTCTACCTTTTTTAGAAGACTGTTAAAACCCAAATCGACAAACGATGCATACCGATACCCGGCAAAAAGCAAATCCAACACGCTCGGAGGAATCGATTATGGAAGACAAAGCTTAGTCGAAGCTCGTTATCGACAAAATTCATCCCACAACAAATGATCGAATTCATGACCTAGAAAACTGAATACGAATTCATATTTCGACAGCCTCCGTAGTTGAACCTGTAGTAACCCTGCCTGCAAAGCTGGAGACCCCGAGTTCAAATCCCAGGAAGGGTATATCGTTGTGCGTTTATCACAAAAAAATGGTTCCTTAGTCATGTTTTGTTTTCTACGTATTTAAGTATCTGTTGATCTATCTATTATGTACATCGGTGCTTAGTATCCACAGCATGAGCCTAAATTAAGCTTACCGTGGAACTAAGTCCATTTGTGTAAGAGTCTCCCATGTAATTATTTATTTATTTTTATGTACCTACAGGCTGTTCATAAATCTATGGTCAATTATTTCAACTCGTGTTGTTCACGTTGCATGGTGATATTCAGTATTAGAAGGCGTGTTTTACTAAAAAACAACAAAAATATCAAGTTTGCTCATTTTATTTGTCTTAAATAGTATCTAATTTAATTTCAATCAGGTTATCAGGCCTCCTAATATTTATGTTCCTATATAATCTGACTGATGGCATTTTAATTTGAAATTAATGTTGTTTATTTTTATCTATAATTGTTTTATGTCCGTATTTGGTGACTAATTTTAATATGTAGGTGTTATTAATAGTTATCACTTATTTAGATTACAGCCATGTTTGAATCCTCTAGTCGTTTTAATAATGTAGATAATTTCGTACCAATACGATATAAAATATTATTACGATCAAAATAACGGTTTCAGTTATGTGTTATAACCAATTAACTCCTACCTCCTCAATAAACTTTCCAGACAGTAACGCACTTCAAGCTAGGCTTACTGTTAGAGGTCAAAAAACAAAATGTTGATGGGTGCGTCTAGATTTAGTCAGCATAAGGTCCTTATCGATTTACTTAAGATTAACGTACCATGACCTTTTCCTCCATACCTCTCTCTCTTATCTTGCTACTTCCTTTTTTCATGTCGTTTCTCACGAGGCGTTTTCCAAATCCATCACAGCAGTTCCACATTCACACGATTATTTTTGTCCTCATCAGACGCATGGCAACGGTATGGAAAGTTTTACAAGGGTAAAAATCGTCGAACATTTGTACCTCAGCCATCTGTAACTCGGCATGTTTATGTTTACAGGGCGGGAGAGGGGAGAGGGCGCTACAGCTGAGATCCCCCCGGCGGGGAAAATCGATAACGCCACCCCACAGATCTCTGCGACGTTGCTACCTCGTGACGTGCCTTCGTTAAAGCTTAATCACTCTTGTTTATTATATTGTTAACTATGCCTGCGCGAAATTATTTAAAGGTATGTATCAAGGGGTCCAATTGAACAACGAATGTAGTTTTGGTCTTAATAGGTTAAGTTTGACGAATTTTACCCTGAACGCTACCTATCCCTTATGATATTCTGTCGAATTGTATTACAAGTTGATTTGATTTAAATGATGGTCATTTACAAGACTTTCGTGAGCTCCAGATATATTAACGCCAATAGGTATATGTATAGAAATCGGGTCACGGGCGCTTTCAATAATAAAATATATAATAATAAAAACTGATGCACATCAGTAACAACGAAACAATTTGGTAATGGCAGGACTGTCTAAAGAATGGTACCGAACTAAGTGGAATTTGAGATAATGTGACGTCACTTCCACTTATCTCATAGCCACACCGCTACAGTCTCAACAGATGGCGCTAATGTATCCATTTGCTGTTACGATCTATTTTCAGTTGTTTATGTAATGTTTTGGGTCAAAGTGTCATCGTTGACGGTTGTCGATAATAGTACATTGTGCATAGGGAGTTAGGGAGGTAAGTACGGAATTACTAACGAGAGTGTTAGAAGCGAGCTTTTATGACTCGAGTTAGTATTCCGCTTACCTGCCGTGATGCATACAATGTTTTTCATCACACTTGCCGACAAAAAAATAGTTTTAAGACATAATATTATTAAATGACGTACTGACATTTCTATTACTCCCGAGGGAATTTCACTTTTCTATTACTCCCACTACGCGCGCAAGCAATAGCGCGCTTAGACAGCAAGGGTGATGAAAAGCATATTATACAGTCAAATGCCTACAATATATACAATTTTAGACTCAACGCTCCAGACATAAATAAAAATGTATATACGTATTCATTAGGGTGGCCCATATTTTACGAGTTATAGAAATTAATAACGCATATCCCCTAAATAAGTTTATTTTACCTCAAAACACACTAAATAAAAATCAGTTCATTTCTGTAACTGCAACCCGTTCCGACTTTCATGCCATTTTCCTATACAATGTATGAAAATAATCAAAATTTTTTTCGTTTTTTTATTTTCTTTTATGGCATTAACTTATACTACTGTCTTATAAACATTTTATCATGAAATTAACTTGATGAGAACAGAAAAACAATACATTATTATCAACTTACTGTCTGACTAATTTTTTTCATAGTAATTTGTATGGGAATTTCAGATGAAAGTCGGCACGGGTTCCTGTTACAGGAATGAGCAGATTTTTTTTTTCAGAGTGTTTTGGGGTTCAAAAAATCTGATTTAGGGGGTATGCGTTATTCATTTCTAAAATTCGTAAAATATGGGACACCCTAATATTCATGCCCAATACTATTCGAATAAATAGGCGTATAAGTAGATATATAGCAACACGTAACTTTTTCGTTCAACACCACTACAAAAAGACATCAGAGTTTTTCGTTTAATCATAGCAATTTTTATTCAATGAGTTCTTTTACATCTATTCTAGTAAATTATATATTCAAAACCATAATATGCTTTATTAGACTTCAGTCTGGATCAATTCAAAACACTGTACGAATCCCATTTGACTTTTCGTAGAAATCAATTATGAACTCAAAACAAGAGAGAAGATACTCGGGCATATAGACGAATAGACATTGGCTTCTTGATAGTTTTAGGAAAAGTATTGGAATAATGTGTGCATATCTATTTTATGACCGTATAGTACCTAATTTCGTTTTTCCTAATTCGTTTTACATATATACTCGTAGAGACGTGTGGCGTACCTAAACGCACGCAGTGGGTGAATGTAGGTACGCATTGTACGCAATCACGTACCTATACTTCAGACTGAATTGTATTATGACTTGTTTATAGTTATGTGACGTCACACGATGCCTAAAAAGATGAAAAAATAATATAATACGGCTAAAAAGGTAAGTTCATTTATAATTAAAAAAAATCCGAACTTTCATTACAGAACCCTAACATCCCTTAAAGCTTCCCGTAAGCCATTTCATGTGACTAACTATCAATAAAATCCCTGACTACGTTGAACCTTGTTACCAACTAAAGTCGGCCGATAACTAGGTTACCTGTAGCCGCACCTACCATGAGTGGCCAAGTAACGGATATGTCAGGTTTTACTCGATACTTAAAGTATTTCATCACGCTCACTCCAATCAATTAGTAGCTGGACCATGAGTTGGCTGGTAACGGTTCCGTTAGCATCCACTCGATACCTTCAGGGTATTTCTTAGGCCGTGGGTTTTCTGGCTGGTGGCCGGCGACCGACGCGTGTCCGCCGCCGACGACGTTCGAATGTTTTGTTCGCGAATGTTTGAGGGTGGTTTCTCTGACACATCGTCGGTTACCCGCTGCCGGCGACGGTGTGTCACGACCATGTTCAAAAGTTAAGGGTTTCAAGGAAGTCCAACATTTTGATACTTATTTGTGAAGTAGCTCCTGCCCCGAGCATACATAAAAATATAGAAAATTAAGTTTAGGTACCGTTAACTTTGCATGGCTTTACAAGTCTGTGACAACTCACGAAACTGTATGCGAAATACCCATCACGTTACGATTGCACTAAGATATTGAAGTGAGGACTACTTTACGAATCGATTAAAGGCTAACATAACCGATATTTACCAACTCTTGGTACGACTACAATGCGAGCGCGACCAACTGGCCTACTACCGCTGGCCTACTACTGGTTACTACAAAATTCGGAAATTTCGAGAATTTTCTCTGTTACTCCAACGAAGGCGTCATTAGAATGAGAGAGACAAATCCTGCTTTACGTGTCGAGTTAACGCTAACGTAACCGTTCCTTTCCTACTCGTGGTATGGCTACTTTCCGGTTCATTTCTGTAATCCGTTCTTAGCAACCGCTTTCATTATAAAAGGCGTACGCTGTGAAACTTCAAGAGTCTTCCCAGCGGTCTTGGTCATGCATTAATGACTTAGTGGACACTCTTCCATAAATAAGTAGGTAGGCTTAATCCAGATGCTGATAACCCGGTTGTCTGTAAATCACCGTCGTAACTTATCATGATTTTTTTTAATTACGGTGATATCACAATGTGTTCTAATCTTACCACACCTTTTGCTTGACAATAAAAAAATAAGATTACACTTACCGAAACAACCACTAAAATTAAAATGAAAAAAACGTTTAGACGAACGGTTGAATTGGACACTGGAAATGTTGAGAAGTCTTAAAAAAGTAAAAAAAAGTATGACATTTGATATTAGGTCACATACAATTTTTTGTTTATTTTGACGTCCCGCAAATCTCGCGAGCACTCTGTATTTAATAGATTACAGATGTAGGAAGAATATAGAGATATAGTTTAGTAATTCAAATGTGAAACAATCAAATGAATATATTTGTGACATGAATAATTGAATTGTTGATGAATTATGAATGAAATTGATTATGTCTCAACTGATTTGTTTTTTTTGATGTCTTATGATGATGATGCGTTCCCGTTATCCCTCCATAAGGGACATAGGGCTCTCAGAAGAGGTTTCCACTTGTCACGATCTTGTGCGGCTTCTTCCAGCTGTTTCCAGTTCGGACCAATGGAGCCACTATGTCTTATGTCAATGTCACTTCAAATTTATAGATATATTCGGAAAAGAAAATTCATGGTCCTACATGCTTATGAAACAATTAACTTTAGAAACATTAAGCACAACCAGCTGCAGCTGAATAAAACTCATTATCAGATAGAGAACCTTTTAGCGTTACCGTTAATAATTAAAAAACGTAGCTCGCCGTATAGTTAAATAGAGCATCTTACCTAGAGGCTCTTTGTCGGAAATAGGTCGGGTAAATTTAATAATTTGCCTGTCTTTTCCCTCTAGTAACATGTACCTCTCTCAAAGCGTCCCTTGCAATTAACATAATTTCTACCATCTTCAACAACGTTTCATTTGTACTGTCATATATAATAGGAAAGCCAAGACTTATTTACAAATGTGTCTGCTGATGCTAATCGTGTTTTAACTTTCAACGTTCTAACTTTGGGCATTAGGAATTTGACGCGTAGGATGGAAAAAGTTGCTGTTTTCAGAAATACGGGTACAATCGGGTACATACCTAACTCAAATAAAATTTCATCAAACTTTATCCAATTATTTGTGTTTTTACAAAGTTTGGCAATATCCAATCTAACCGGTTAAGATTATTCAGTTTCAATATAAGTTTAATTATTTTATTTGTCGGTTACAATTTTCTTTTTCTCAAATGAAATTGGCCTTTTGTATGGACAATTTTGTGAAAAGTCTATTTTGTGTATAATTTTTTGATGTCGGCCTCAATATAAATTAAATTTTGCCAATAATATTAGTCCTCCAAAGGCGTAATTTGTAACTAAATGTACCTTCTACTGTCATACATTCGAAACATAAATGAACCAGCGACATATGGCAACAGTTGTTTTCAAAAGCTTATTATAGTTATTATTGAATATTACTAAAGATAAAAAAAAAACAATTACATATTAGTGTTACAGAGTGCACTGTTGAAAAAAAATCTAAGTTACTCTTTGGATAATTAAATTAGGGACCAACTAAAGTCTATGACCAAAAACGATAATTTCATAGGTAATGACCCAATAAATACATTTCTACTTAGTACTTGTAAGATCAATTGGTCACTCTCTATTCTATCATGACGCTATTCTGACAAGTCGAACCTCGACGACGTTGTAGGTATTGATGGTAAGTAAGCTATTTATTACATTGCATATTAAATACCTACGTATTTTTTTTTATTTTTATTTTTTATAACATTTGTATAAGTACGGTTCATTGACACATTATTAATTATTATGTAACCCAAAACAATATTTGCTTACCTATTTTCACACGTTACACACCTGTATCTAAATTTACATCTCAACTTTGTACAGAGCAAACAGACGCCAGGATTAATCAAATAATTTTAAGCAACTTCAAGTTTCCGTCACAAGAACATTATTGAATAGCGTAACAGCCATTCACTAGGTTAGGCGCTTACTCAAACGATAAACCATATTTAACAGTACACGATGAAGTGTCTATGTCTACGTACACGTACAGTCACCGTCAGATTTACAGGAGTGCCCAGGCTGCTCAAAAAAATCTAAGGGTCTCTATTGTCATTGTATTATGATATTTTAGAGCACCATCGCCGCTTCGATATATTGATGACTTTACTTTTGAAAGCCATTACTTAAGATGTAGTTTCCCCCATAAGTAGCTATTAAGAATTGTATATACTGTGAAATGGGTGCTGACTGAAAAACAGCGTTGCGCAGGCGACCAAGCTCGCAGCAGATGCTGAGTCCGAGCTTAATGTCGTGCATAATATATTGTATTTTCTATTTCTCTTCTTTTTGTACCTATTGTCTTTTCCAATATTTTTTATTTGTATCTGATGCGACAGTAAATGTATTTTTTTTTACTACGCGAGCGTTCATCTGTGACAAACAGATTCATTGTTTTCTACTAAAATATCTGCGACAGACCTTGTGTAGCATTAGTGTCATATTTATTCATCTCCATGCCCCTACGAAATTCAGGAACAAAGGCACTGAAGCCTTATTAACCCAGCGTCTGCAGGCTTAAAAAGGTTAATTTAAGTTTATGTTTCCATTAAGTCCCGGTAATTATAATTTAAATATGTTAAGCTCATTTTGGCCAGAAATGTACCTAGTTTAAATGTCATGGCAACATGTATATGCAGTATGTTGAAAAAGAATGTCAGTTTTTGATGTCTAAGACTCTGGTGCACTTGATGGAAATTGCAAGATATATCCGAAGGAAATATCGGGATATTTAAAGCGCACAGCTATAAACTCGAGATTTCGTCCGATATAAATCTTTCAAGTGGAGATGAATTCCCCGGACTGCGAAATGATACATAAAGTATTCATCTCACTCAGAAATGCAAGCATCTGTTTTTCACTCCGCTAGGTTCTCCGATCCTTTTCTACCGCTCGACTTTTTTTTAAATAAAATCTAGCACCAGTATTTGAAATGTCTACGAATACTTTTAAGCTTTTTATTAAGTATCTTTTATTTACGCATACCTGCACTTTTGTATTCAGTGGTTTTCTGTGAAATTCGTTTACTGAAGTTAATCAGCTTTCAACTTACCTGTAACAAAAATAGAATATGTTTTATTATGTTTGTACATTTCAATAAATAATCCTGAGATATTCGTTGATTAATATAACATAATATTCATTCGAATTAAACCTCTCATGTTCCTGAAACAATTCTCCTACTTTTAGAAATATTGCATATAGACTAAGAATAAAAATATGCAGTCATATTGATATTAAGTGAGAGAGATTCAACAGTAATACTGTGCTTACTTTCATAAAAAGGGCAAACAGGTAGGCACTTAGGTAGGACTTTTATAAAATAGTGTCAAATTAAATATTAAGAGCACCAAGTTCCAGTAATAATCGTAGATAATTATAGGTACCGTTCGTCAGTATAAAACAAAAAAAAATGTCAACAAATATGGCTGAGTTACGCATATTTTGACGTTTTTTGACACATATCACGAAACACGTTCGCAGATATATTTTTGCGTTATCACTAATAAATACCAAAAATTTTAAATAAAAATGTATGTAAACTCAAGGTTTAAAGTGGGTGATAAAACCAAGATTGTGTTGTAAGTGCGTGATTATGAAATAATGTAATTTTTTTGGTTTGTTTACACTTCTTTTGTTTTCTACTGACAAATGAATATAATAATAGTGCATAATCTGTTTCCTTCGTATTTTCACGGAAACGTCCAAATTTATCTTTCTGTCTCATTTCGTTTCAGTACTTTCAGTGCAATGGATATTGAAGTTAGGAATTATAATATGATTCTATATTGTTGTTAACTTGATCTCCAACGCCGGTGGTTGCGAAGATGAGATTCGGAGACGTTGCGCCGTGACTAGATCCTCAGTCGAAAAGCTCACAAAGATTTGGAAGGACCGCAAAATAACCAGAAGCACAAACATTCGGCTGATGAGATGCCTAGTCTTTCCAATCTTCCTATACGGAGCTAAGACGTGGACGCTGAGGATGCAAGACCGTCGCAAGATTGACGCGCTGGAAATGTGGTGTTGGAGACGCATGCTCAGAATCCCGTGGACTGCACACCGTACCAACGTTTCGATTCTGAAAGAGTTAAAAATCAAAGAGAGATTATCATCGGCTGTTCAACTGCGAATCCTCAAATTCTTTGGACACATAACCCGTAACGAGAACTCCATGGAACGTTTGGTGGTGCAAGGAAAAGTCGAGGGCAAAAGATCTCGTGGCCGCTCCCCAACACGATGGACGGACCTCATTAAGTCCATCACAGAAAATACCATCAACGACTGCTCCCACTCCACCAAAGATAGAGCCACATGGCGACGGATCACGAGAGCTGCTGTGGCGCAAAAATCGACTTTGACATGACCACGACCACTCTGTCAAGAGTGCACGACTAAGAAGAAGAACTTGATCTCGTTAGGTATAAGTTTTTGTGAAATTGTTTATGAATAAAGATACCATGACTACTATGAAGCTCTTGTGACAGCTCATTTTGGGCATTTCCGTTAAGATACGAAGTATTATAATGAGGAAATAGCTAGGCACACTTATTTCCTGTTTGCTCTCTACCTTTATCCTTATTGATTAGCAAAATGTTAATTTATTAACAGTACACCTATTACAAAAGTAATCATTCCCGTTACCTCCCTTACCTACAGCTTGAACGCTTTAATGACAAGGCTCTGTCGATCGTATCGAATATCTCGTATCCTCTAATGGAGGACTGGCCTTTTCTGAGAACCAAATTTGCAGCCCTATTCAAACTGAATTAATATGTATTTAAGATAATTATGATGTATTTTCTCTTTGCAGTTATGTATGTGCTATATATGCTTTTCCTTTGTTAGTATTTAATCAGTTACCTACTGCCCAGTGTCAGATTTACCTATCATCATTATCATATCAGCCGAAAGACGTCCACTGCTGAACACAGGCCTCCCCTCTGAACCTCCACATGTACCGGTTAGATGCGACCTGCATCCAGCGTGTCCCGGCGACCTTCAATAATTAACAATGCTTATTGCGAATTATTTTTCTTATTTTGTGTAGGCCTTTTGCAAAATGTTTTTTGAGGTAAACTACAGGTTCCATCAAGGTGCATTTAACCCAAATGAGCATTTGCTCATTCGATCCCCCACTCTACGAGATTCGTTCATTACACAAAACGTGATTCGTCGAAATCCGTTGATTTCGTAGAGTGGGGGATAGAATGAGCGAATGCTCGTTTGGTCTAAATGCACCTTTAGATATATCTGAGTGGTGCCTAAAATATCTGAACTAGCACTCTAACGCCTGATAGAGGCCTGTTCAGATAATTGCGAGCAACCCGGGGCCTATTCAATATATCTGGGACCCGTTTCTCAAAAGCTTGTAACTTGTAATACAAGTGGAAGTCTCTTTTTAACATCATTAATAAGATAAGGACTTTCGCTTGTATTACAAGTTACAAGCTTTTGAGAAATAGGCCCCTGATAGTGACTATACAAAGATATGACTATATATACGTGATTTTACAAAGCTCTGATTCGCCGTAAACGATAATGATATTAACACGTAGCCAATACACTCCACGCTGATTATACATGACGTATGCACATTATTGGTATAGGTAAACTGTTTTTAGCGAAATTGTATCCGTGTCAAATACACAGTTGTTAGACTTTAACGTTTGTAATTTTTATTAGTGACTCCTTTTCTTTGGGTCTATAAATCCCGGCCTTTTGAGGCTTGCGTGGGGATTTGGATTCATCACGTATAATTATATTTAGAGAGCTGTCTCGTACTTCGGCTAGAACATATTCAAATCATTATCATTACCTGAGTACTTTTTACGCACTTTATCCTTTATCATTTCGACAGTGGTTCTAAATAATCCTGGGAGATGAAGACAAAATGCCTTAATCAGCGAAGTAACGGATTTTCAAGAGACCTGAAATCATTCCCGAGTGTTCCAAGTTTAATCTTAAAAGTTCACAATTCGCAGATAACTACCTATCTGGAAGTTGACTTGCCAGTCGATTGTCAAAATTAAAGTAATTTAGCGTCGGAACATTACAATGCTGAGTGCGGCGGTCGTTGTATAAGTTGAGTCTAAGCGAGTTGCGATAACTCGCAGCTTACCGAAGACGTGACTTAGACTACAGAGAAATACGTAGCTATTGCACTAGATAAGCGAGCGCGGGTAACTTCTTGTCAACGGAAAGTTGAAAGAAAATAAGTAAACGTTTTCGGTTATACGAAGGCGGAAGAGGATACCTCGTATTCGTATTCGTAATCGAATATTGATAATTTCGATTCGTAAAATCAGTTTGTAAAAAGTAACTTCAAGGCGTCGATTTTTTACAATGTTCTAACTAGTATGAGAATCAAGATCTACATCGTCAACATTTTGCCTTTTATAAAGTAATGTAAACTGCAGGTATGTGTGAATCTAATCAATAAATCAATATATATGTGTGAATCTAGCTGTGACTTTCGCATATTTGGTAAGCAATAGCAATGACACTCAAAGATTACAATTCCACTTATATGGCGCGGATTATTCGCTATCTCCGTTGAACCAGTATTGTTACTGTATGTCACGTAGTTGGTACTGATCTAGAGGCCAAGTTACTCTAGTTTCCTCTAGAACTCGAAACGTAGCAATCGTAGAGAATACTCAGTCAAAAGCACTCTTTGAAATTAACAGTGTTTTGGATCCGGCGGGCTGGCTTAGCAAGCTCACTTTACATTTACATTTTTATATCCCGTTTTAATGTGTTGTTGCGGCTTTGTATCTGTGACTTTTGAGCTCGGAGTATATTTCTATTTAGCTACACATTACGAATTGGATCAAAACCTTTATGTAGGTACATAGTACATGTGTCCCATAATGTAGATTCAAAAAGTTGTGTCGGGAAATAAGATTACTCGTTTAAAAAGCTTTTCCATTTCATTAAAACACAGCAAATTTATTTTTGTTGATAGTGTTGCTTTATTTTAATAGTAAAAACAAAAAAACCATCGCTAGAGAGATATACTCGTACCTAATAGAAAATAATACTTTAAATATTACCTCAAAGGCAAAACGCAATATTAATTTATTCCCTCATACGAATTTGTTACTAAAATGCTAAATAATTTAAAATGTATTCTCCAACAAACATTTTTAAACGAAACCAACTTACGCTGCGATAATAACATGCTTATAGCTAAATCAGAAAATAGCTTTTGGTAAAGGCAAAGATTTATTATGAATATCGGATCAGCTCGTAACGTAAGAATGAGTTCACTTCGATATCGTCAATAAATATCGTTGGATGCATTGGTCCACCTCACAAAATAAGCCTTCTCAGAATAATTTCAAATGTAATATTAATCGAATGTAAAAGGAATGTAAGAATAGCAATATCGCCAACCACAAATCATCAACACGTTGTCATCTAGTAGCATTAAGATGGCCCCGTGTTTAGCGCCTATCTCCGTTGCCGGGTCGTCACATGCATAACACGTTCGTAAGAGCGAAAGTAACGCATAGCACAATAAACAGTACCTAAAGGTGATACCATCATATCCAAAATCATACCCACAATTAAATGAATTTCACTCAAATTTGTATAAACTGCACCCACGTACTTTTTCTTTGCCCCCTACCTACTAACAATTGCTGATACATGGCTTACACAAAAGATCCTAATAGCAGAAGTATATCGGTTAGGGGCCCGCTAATAACATAAAGCAACGCACCCACCCACAGAGCTATAGAACTAATTAATATTTTTTTAGCTACGATTCAATTCTGGTGAAGGTCGCAGGAGTCCGCTGAATGCGGGTGGCGCAAGACCGGTCATTGTGGCAATCTTTGGGGGAGGCCTATGTTCAGCAGTGGGCGTCTTTCGGCTGATATGATGATGATAATGATGATTCAAAATGCCGACATTTTCTCTGATATATGGACACAACTTAGACGAAAAATTAACCATTACCTTAATACCTGCTACTGTACCCTATAATTTTACCTTTTCATTATTTTGACAAAAAATGTTATTACTATTAGAATTATGTTAGCTTATAGATAATTCCACATGTAATGTCTTGGCTGTTTTTTACATGTTTGTTGTTGAATAAAGAATAAAGCCTTCACCACACTGCAGCTATTGCACTGACTAGAAACATTTATATTATGCATCTATACACCTCTGCAGCAATGTAACACAGAAGGGACTGGCTGAAGGACATGACATTGATTAACACCAACATCTCTAGGCAGCCCGTCTGCTTATTTACCGCCATTGAAAAAATACATTGTGCGAGATGTGATAAATTGTTGGTAAAAGGGGGCAATCATAAATCCACATCGCCGTGTGCCTGCTATACGGTCACAATTCAAAAATTTTCATTTTCTGGATTATTGCAGATTCGTATTCCAAATAGTTTAATTTACGACCTTATTTCGAGACCCGAAGGAAAAAAGTTCCATAAGAGTCTTTTTTTCACAAGTGGCCGTATGGTATTGACCATAAACTGTGAGACGATTCCCTGCAGCACGGCCACTTGCCAGTCTGCCGCCCGCGTTCGCACGTAAACCGACGGCATTTTTGAGTTGTGGCTGCATAGCACACGTTTCAAATTCAGTTTTTGAGTTGCGTCTTATACAATAATAGTTAACTAAGTGATTAATCCGATGAATCCTTTTAAATATAAAAGGAACAAACGCAATTTGATTGTGTCACAACAGTAAATATTACAATTATTATTACAAAATTACCGGCAGGGCACGGAAACTACCACAACGCAGCAAAATTATTAAGCAAATTTCAACTTTGTTCTCTTAAGAGTGCGGTTCAATATGGCTCGAAGGTAAGCCAAATTTATATTTTACCCGTCTGAAGGTATTAGGCATGTTTTCAGAGACTGTGTATGTGGTTAACTAACATGGTGTTGTGTTGTATATAATTTTATGTACATATGTATATCTAATACTAGCACACCTTACCGCCAATAATATCCAACGATTTTAATGTGTGATGTGTAAATTACTAACTGTATTCGAGATGGTGTCATAGTTAATATTGGAATTTTGTTAAATATTATAATAATTGCTTTTATTTTGGAGATTTTCATGCCAATAATTAAATCACGTGGAATGTCGTTACTTTGATATACTAAAATTGACTGATTTGTTAATGGTAAACGAATTTTCTTGGTAATGCCTGTATTAAATGTTTTTCGGTGCGTGTCATAGCTATTCAATTTTGTAAAAATGCAATTTTTTATGTGCTTGTTACTTTTTAGAGAGGAACACATTGCAGGACCTTGAGCTTCGTCATGAGAAGAATTATACAGAATTAACCCCAGTGAAACTAATAAATAAACCACAGATGGTTAATCCAATTCACGATCACGACCATCACTTATTAGAGAGGAACAGATTGCAGGATTTTGAGCCATCGCATGAGAAACATTACACCGAATTAATATTATTTGGATTTTTTTTTAAATAAGTTCCCCTAAATTATAAATATTAGATGTCATATAGGAAAGAAAACCCTCAGGTTCACCTACAGGCATCAGCCGCGAAAGCTGAGTACGTGGGTTCGATCCCCACCTCAGACATTAGGTGATCTTGGTCGTTTTTCTTTGGTATATGACATCTAATATTTATTATTTATATAGTATTAAATAGTGTGACTACTGGGAAAAAATAAAAAGTATAAATCAAAATAATAAATCAAAATATTTATTTAATAAATAATTTGATTTGTGTTTTCGCAATACGTTCAGAAGTTCCCCTGTTTTATTTGATTAAAATTTTGTAAAATTTTGTAGGTTTTAAATAATTCATATTATTTGGTAATTACAGGGTTGAATGTTGATGATTATAAGCTCGTTACAGATATTATCGCGTACAGTGATGGTGTAAATGTCAAATTTGATAAATAAACGTATTATTTTAACTATGTTGGTGATTTTATTCATATTTGCATAGCACCTTTATCCAATAATTTCGTGTTTGATTTAGGACACATCTCAAAATCTTGAAAAAATTATTCTGCAATGCGGCCATAAGTCTAAATACCCGTCTTTCAGGCCTTGTATCTTAAAAAACATACATACTTTTTATAAAATTGTGTGGTTATAAGGAAGGTTATATCATAAAGAATAAAAAACCCAAATTTAAAACTCATAGGCCTAAAAATTAAAGAGTAAGATCCTATTTAACACCCTGAGCTATACTCTCAAAACTTTAAGACGCGATTTCTCGAAAAAATGGTTTTTTGAGATGTGGCGATATAGCAGGCACACGGCGACATCAAATGCATAAGTACGATGCCAGTGACCCGCCGGAGAAGCCAAGAAAGGATGTAATGGACGCGATCCGTCTTGCCGGGACAGTGACCGAAGTAATTGGAGATTACGTCATTTCTCTCCTTATTGATTCCTGCTTTGATTTAGGTTCGCAAAGATTGATAAAGTTAACAAGTTAATCAACTAAGTATGTGATTTACTCATGAGTCCGATCCACGGCTCGTATCAATGAGTTTTTCAAAAAACTAGGAAAACATCGTGAGGAAACCTGTATACACCTGCGAAGAAATTCAAGGGTGTATGTGAAGTCCCCAATAAGTACTGGGCCAGCTTTGGGACCACGCAAAATAGGCACGTTTGATGTCGAGTTGCGAAAAAAATGGCCAGAAAACAACAACATGTGATTTAGTTACTCACCAATTATAGTTGTGAGTTGTGAATGAGCTCTCTGCAAAGGTTTTACTTAACAAAGGACAATCCCTCTTTCATAAACGTCATAACTTAGCAAGCCTCTAAGTATTGTTTGTTCCTTTTGCTCTTACAGACATATTGATAAGACCGAAAGGGACTAACAATACTTAGCAGCTCGTTATGTTAAGAGACATTTATGAATAATGGGGTTAGGATTTACTTAACAAATGAGAGTGTAGTTATTCAAAAGATTCAGGATGTATGTGCGACTCTTAAGTAGTCAGATACGTAGTGTGAAAATAGATAATATTACATAACAGCCTAAGTTTAAAAAGATTATATGTTCTGGTACCCAAGAGCAAGGCAATTTATTTTTGGAACCTATTGCGTTATCATTACAACACAAATAGAAAAACAGGTAAAAGGGAAAATCCGGTGAAAACTTATTGATTATCTGCCAACAAGTGCTTCCTGATTGATGACTCTCCAAGAGCGATTTTGTGCCGAATTTCACGAAACATCTAAAACCACCTCGCTAATGTACCTACATTTAATAAGAATGTCATTTATGTATGCCATGTATGGGTCATACAAAGTGTAAAAAATATGATTTTAAAAAGCAAATATTATTTCATAAAAAAAAAACTGCCAATCTTTCCTAATTGGAATTCGATACTTACTGAATAGTCCTTTAAAAGGATAAGCACTTTTTTCTACCTTGAATATTTCTTAAAGCTCTTATAAGGTTAAGTAAGCTCTTAAGTATGGAAAAGCCAGAAAACTTACTAATTTCGAATTATAACTAACGTGAGACTCAAACATATTAAAATATTATCGAACCGGGTTACTCACGTATTTAAGTCGATGATTGCTCGACATGTTTCGACCCATTATGAGGGTCCTCGTCCGGAGCACCCTCGGCCAAAGCCCGACGCGTACTGCGGGTAGAGACCCGCAGTACTGGTAATGGGTCGAAACATGTCGAGCAATCGTCGACTTAAATAAGTAAGTAACGCGGTTCGATAATATTTTTTTCACCTCAGCAGCTCGAAAAGACTTCTTTTGATTCGCGAAATCAGTGAGCAAAGTGCGATTTTGCTCACTGAGTGAATGTTGTTTTCCATGACGTTTAGACTTCAACTTTTTCTTTTGTTTCTTTCACTTGTTAGTAAAAAGACAGAGATGAAGAATGTTACGTTATAAATTGTCATAATATGCATTTTTTTTCGTTCATGGCATCCTAGCGTATTCAGCCAGTTGTATTAGACGACGCGTTTTATCGGACCCGATTCCTTGAATCCGAACGGCATATGGCCCCTACCACCAAGCATACATAACATTGGCGTCCGTCATTCCACCTCTCTATCGCTCTTATATATAAGTGTGACAGAGAGAAAGACAGCCGTTTTAAAACGGACGGATATCGTGGTACTAGGCGAGTCAGAATCGCGTTCAGAAATTCGACACGAGTTCATTTCTAAATAATTATAACTGTTTTATAAAATTTTATGAGCTTTCATTTTTTTAGTAGTTATAATTATGTACTTTCTGTTACAAACATAATGGTAAAACAAAAACAAAAAATAACGGGATGGCACGTATAAATGTTTAATAACATATTTTCCTTTTCTCCATGCTGAGGTGAAAAGTTGTATGTACAACTTGAGAGCAAAGTTATTTGAATCTCGTGTCTTTCGAGTCTCTCGCTACGCTCAAGATTCTATTACGGAATCACTCGCTACGCTCGTGATTCTATAAAAGAATCTTTCGCTTGCTCAAGACTCAAAACTGACACTCGCATCAAATACGTACTTTGCTCTCATGTTGTACAAATAACTAAATATATTTTCGAATTGGTGCTGTGTTGTTTTTTTTTTCTACTAATTAAATGTACTGATATAATTACTTACGAAACCAAGCATTATTTTGGAAAACAAATCTTAGGTACTCGCCGTTTCATTACAATCGTACCTTACCTGCTCATAACAGACGACAAAAAGAAACGGTTCATATTAAATTACCTAAACTGGTTAATTATATTTGTATACAAGTACTTAGTAAAAAAACTAATTACTTAAGTAAATGCAGTACATGAGAATTGCCCATAAAAAATTGAATATTAAAGTAGCTTTACGGCAGTTTGCTTAAAAGTCGTCTGGGACTTCGAAGGTCGATCTTAAAATTCTTTCGAAATTGGAAATAATCGTTCATGTATTTCTTGCAATACATTTGATGTTTATTGAAACATCTTTAGTATTACTTTTCCCAGAATTTTTACTGATCATTATTTTGTGATATTTGAGTTAACATTCGGTCTTATTAAGAAACCAAGCATTTTGTTATCACTGTTATGAAGGCAATTTTCTAATTGGTTTTCTAATAAATAACGATGACCTACGACTATTGACTGGGTACTCGCATAGTAATAGGTGCATAATGGCTCACAAAAATTCCATATTCCATATCTGTCAGCCAGCATATAATATCTAAATATTTTCAAGAAGCCAAAGATTCTATACGCACCATGATGACATGTTTTCATCATTTTATGTACTAAAAATATATTATAGGCTCGTGATAGGTACGAAATTAGGGTCGTTTTCAAAATTATTGTAAGGTGGAAGTACTGGTGCGTAACATGTCAACAGAAAATATTTATTTGAATCACGATATTTTGCTCACATATACATCTACATAAAGTATTGTCATGTGTTTTAGAAGAGGAGTTTGTTATTTTTGTTAAGTAGTATTTATTTAATAGGGTGACAATATTAAAATTTCACAAAATTGCAACTTTTCTTAGTCAACTCCATTGTATGAGTAATATTGAGTAAGCGTCAGGTGTTTTTGCTGGCAGTCCCAAAAGCCGGCACTTCAGTACAAGTTTCATATTGAAATATTGGGACATTGGAAATATCAGTCCTAATAAACGTCAGCCTGTCTAAAAATTATGTAAATAATTCAGAAATAAGCGAATTATTTCAAAGTTGGGATATGAAGCATTAAAGGTACACACATTAATCATCGTTTAAATGCCCTAATAGTTAATTTTATCTGATCGATGGCAACTCAAGCTATAATGACGAGTATTGGTACAGCGTCAGGTACTTCCACCTTACGTATGAAATTAAGGACTTTTTTAAAACAAAATCACGATCGCTTCCTTTGAGTTTCGAAAGTTAGTCAACTTATCATCATCATCATCATCATCATCACATCAGCCGAAAGACGTCCACTGCTGAACATAGGCCTCCCCCAAAGATTGCCACAATGACCGGTCCTGCTGTCATTGTGGTACGGTACTGAAACGTGGCCGCTTACAATGGGCCTCATAAGAAGGCTCAAAGTCACCCAAAGGGCAATGGAGAGGGCTATGCTAGGAGTCTCTCTGAGTGATCGGATTAAAAATGAGACCATCCGCAGCAGAACCAAAGTAACCGAAATAGTCAACTTATATGGACAAATAAATTATATGGAGAATTTCGTAACAATATTTATTTCATCACACTTGCTGTCTAAGCGCGCCATTGCTTGTGTGCGTAGCGGGAGTAATAGAAAAGTGAAATTCCCTAGGGAGTAATAGAAATGTCAGTACGTCATTTAATAATATTATGTCTTAATACTTTTTTTTTTTTCGGCAAGTATGATGAAAAAGATTGTATGCATCACGGTCGGTAAGCGGAATACTAACTCGAATCATAAAAGCCCTCCGCCTGGCGGCGTCGGGCTTCTAACACTCTCGTTAGTAATTACGTACTTACCTCCCTTGATGCACAATGTACTATTTCAATCGATTCATTACTTAAAATCAGTCTAAGATCCACTCAAGCACAAAATAATTAATGTGATGAAGCAGATCGTAACTTATATGGGCATTTCACCCGATTGCCGTGGGTATTTCATACATTTTTTGGATATCTTGGTAATTGTCAACTACTTCTAACAATAGTTCTTGCATCTTTCACGGGATTCGTGTGATAAGGCTGCCACCGAAGTCACGGCGGTTGAAACGCTCGGTTTGGTAAAATAATTGTTTAGTTAGTACTCAGTACTTAATATCTATTTAATTGGAAAAGTTTTCAATAGTACATTGTTGGCTTCTTAACTACACAGTACTGTAACAAAACGTAGGTGGACCTTCGAACATTCCAGTTCATTAACCTTGATTTTAATTGGTACAGTAATACAATCAGAACATTTAAATAAATTAGTTGACAAAGGTTTAGGTACGTCTTTTGATTTAAAATAACCATGTAGAACTAAGTAAAGTGAGTCCGTTATGTATAGGTAATTTCACCAGAGTTGAGGTGAATGATTACGCACACATCTAAATGAAGTACTAATTGCAAAAAATGTAGTGAATGAATGAATGACTTGCGTCAAAATATTGAAGCAAATCCCTTGAACAAACTATTTGGTCAATCTTACAGTTGCAATTGGGTTTGCTGTCAGTACAAAAAAAGAACACTAATTTCAAATTCGCCGTGTGTTTACATGACATGTTGATGTGTGCGTGACCTCAACTCTCGTGGAACCATCCCATCTTTACCTATTTACCTAAATATTGTTCTGTCTCACACATTTAAGCACTTTTCAAACAACTATGTGTCTGTCAACTTCAGTAGTCTTATACGCGGGAAAATTTTGATAACACATCTTTTTGTCAGCCTCCGTGGCCTAGTTGATAGTGACCCTGCCTACGAAGCTGGAGGTTCCGGGTTGGAGTCCCGGCGAGTGCATTATTTGTGTATTTATTTATCACAAATATGTGTTCCTTGCTCATAGATATCTATGTATTTAAGTATCTATATGTATCTATCTATTACATATATCGTCATCTGGTACCCACATCACAAGCCTTAATTGAACTTACCGTGGGACTACGTCGATTTGTGTGAGGTGTCCCAAGATATTAACCAAAATTAAATTTATTTGTCAACCTCATATAGAATCAATAGTAAAATATTTATTTATTTATTATTTTTACATTTTGCACAATTCAACTGAACTGAAGACATAAATTGAGGTGATAATCACAAAATTTGTATTGATTGAAAATGTGACCTAGGAAATTACCACAAATTTTTGCAAGGATCAAAAACGGAGAGAAAATAATTAAAATGCCTTCTAATTCCAACAAGAATGTACTACTCGTATTAAATGGGTATGACACAAAAATTTGTTTAATTTTCTAAACTATTTTATACCGAGCGCCAAAAGTTCAATTTAGTTGGCCTTAGCCGGCGCGTTCCATTTCCCTGCACAATGCTATCGATCAGGCCTCAGCCTATCCCGTATTTATCTTAACACCCATCGATTCACTAGGCCTGCAAAACGAGTACCTACCTATTCAGGCGACAGTACCCATGGTGAAACATTGAGCTATGAATTGGTGAGGTAAAATATGAAAACAAGATGTCGATTGATTTCATTCATGTCAATCCAGAAAGATTGTTATAAATTATCTTCAGTACAATTTAGTAGGTCACATCGCGTGCTACAAAATGCGAAATTTCATTACGATAGTTGTATTGTACTGTTTTAAATCACTACATAATATAAAATAAAGTCACTTTTTCTGTCCCTATGTCCCTTTGTACGCTTAAATCTTTAAAACTACGCAACGGATTTTGATGAGATTTTTTAAAATAGGTAGAGTAATTTAAGAGGTATATAGGGTTTTATGAAGGTATAGTACCCGTGCGAAGCCGGGGCGGGTCGCTTGCTTAGTATAAATGATATCAAAATCAGCGTTTTATTTAATCTAAAAAATAGATCGAAAAGTTATAAAAACAATCCGAACATGGAATAAGGAACACTTAAAAGGAAATTTAAGTACATTTCAGAAGGCAAACAAAAATGGACGAACGTGACTACCGGATAGCATCCGTTTCAATTTTTAACTGCGCAAAAACATAATACACTCCAATTCCGAAAGTCGTTGCAGTGAAATTCGAAGAAACGTTTACCTATAAAATCCTGAAATAAAGGATAATTCCATCATAAACCTGGAGGAGTGGCATTTGGAACAAAAATAATTCGTTACCTTTAACCTCTTGTGTGCCAGAAATATTTTTTCTAATAGTTTTCTCGTACGCTGATCTACGTTCCGGCATACAAGGGATTAAACGTCCCTACACAAAACGGTAGGTACAGGACGTACAGTCTACTATGTAGTTTTTGGCTCTATTCAGTGTTAAATAAAATCAAAATGTGGTAGACCACATTTTTGTTGACTGGATAAAATATATATGACTTTTTTTATTGATCAAAAAAATACTACTATGAGATACTTACTACAAAAGAAGACATTACATGAGTCATCGGTGAACCAAGCATGAGATCAAAATAATAGCATTTTATTCCGTCAGCTTAAAGCTTACGCTAATTCTGAGTATATCGAAGGATATAAGTCTTTTAGCACAGTGACTGTTTTAACAACATTACATTCACCGAGTTATTTACACGGTACATTTAATGTCGAGGACATTGACTTTTACACTCAAATATTCTTGTGGTCGATAGTGAAGATCCAATTCCAAACATCAACCAATAAAAACGGGGATAGTACTTGAGTAACTGTTCTGTAACAATTTACTCCTAAACAAATATAAGTAACAAGGCCCAGACCGGATAGTTTATTATTGGCAGTAGTTCAATTAGTAAAACCAAATCAGAAGGCTACTGCTACAGAATAAATTAACGACCACATTATTTAATTCAATTTCTATTCATCAGTTTAATGTTTCTAAACCGTAAATACATTATGTATAATGAATGCCCACAGTTTAAATCCTACTTGCTAGAAAATCCATTAAACAAAATTCGCTCTGCTCATTCAAAGTACCTATAAACGTAATACCTTATACAGTGTGTGGCCTTGAACACGGGAGAAAAATGAAATGGGTGACTCCTTAGGCTATCCGCAATAATCCTGTAAAGGTCCCGTTTAAAAATTGATAAGTTTGGAGATATTGTTATTCAAAGTTATGGACCCGAAGTACTGGATCTTGGCATCACGATATCGTAGCTTGTCAGTCGCAAGACATCAAGATAGTATACCAGGTACGGAGTCATAATAGTTATTTTGGTTTTATTTTTATACTAATTTGGTAATTTTTTTTTTAAGTTTTTGTACATTTTTCAATGTTACAAAAATGATAAGTTATTAATAACTTTTAAGTCAAGTAAAAGAACCCATAATAACAAAATTTCCAAGGAAAAAAATGCAAAAAAAAAAAGTTTTTTTTAATGACTATACTTATGTGGAAATGATTGTTGCTTAGCTTATTAATGCACCATTTAAATTTTCGCCCCGGTTGTAGGCCACACATTGTATACCTACGGGCGGTATGTAGGTCAAGTCCTTATAAACAGAATAGAGAAAGATTCTGTTGCTGCTTACAAAACAGAGCTCATACTTTCACAACTTTGTACCCACTTTGTTTTCGTAATACGCGACAACATTTCCATCTTCACTCACATGATTGGCATATCCTCAAAATGTGTGTTTCGCTAGAAATTTCCTCTAAGTTTCCCTTTAAAATTATGGAACTTCACAACTTGACTGTTATTTTAGTACTTTATGGTGATAAAATAAATACTACATTAACATTTCGGCACGAGTAGTATCACCAAAAAATACCTGTACACATCGCGGGCAGTCACTCCCGACTATCGACTAGCCTAGGCTGGTACTCAAATAATCAAAGGCACTTTTTATACATATTATCCGTACAAAAGTCACACTCAAAGATCGAAACTGAGAACTGAGTAAGGATCAAAGGAGTCGTTTGCTGCGAGAACATTTACATCGAAATTGCCAGTAGCCGTAACATGAGTTGACAAGTATCGGCTAGGTCAGCGGCCCTACCGCGAAAAACGAAATTAGTAAATTTCGATGATTTGTCTCTCTCACTCTATGACGCCTTCGTTTGAGTGACAGAGAAATGTTGAGATTAAATTTTATTTAAGTACTGGCTGAATACATAATTTGCCTGCGTCACATGTTTAGTTTTTTTTATTAGTTTCGATATCGACCATAGATGTCACTTGTTTTCTCTGTACTTACTAGCGACGCCATTTTTGACTGTGAACATGTAATTTTGTTTAAGTAAATAAAAGTCTAATTATTATAGAAATCTTGTTTATTTGCTGAAAACCGAATTGGTTATGCGCCCAGGACGCTGTTATATCGTTAGCAGAACAAATAAACAAAGAGCAAGAAGTATTTTGCAGTGTGAAGTGAGTACCACGTGTGGGACGCGACCTAACCAAAAATGGAGGCCGCCAAACTTGATAAGTTCGATGGATCTAACTTTAAACAGTGGAAGTATCAAATTAATTGTGCTTTGCGTGCAAAAGGATTGGATATTAGTCAGCCAAAACCAGAAACTGATTTCAAACAATGGGATAAAGATGATGGATTAGCCATGTTCATAATGACGTCCGCGATGGATTTTAAGCAAATAGCGCTTGTTGAAAATTGTGGAACAGCGTTTGAAATCATGACTAGACTCGAGTCAATATACGAACAAAAGTCGGAATTAACAACAATGTTAGTGCATGAACGTTTTTATCAGTATAAAATGTCACCGGGCGATAGCGTCGCTCAGCATATTGCCAAGGTTGAGAGCTTAGCAAAACAGTTACGAGAGTGTAAAGAACCAATTAGTGATACCGCGATTATGACTAAAGTGTTAAGCTCCTTGCCGCCTAAGTATAGATCTCTTCGCCAGGCCTGGATGTCACTCGATCCTACCAAACAAAATTTAGTGAACTTGACAGCTCGCCTGTTAGATGAAGAGGCTAGCTTAAATGAAGAAGAAAGTGAAACAGCATTGTTAGTAGCATCGAAACCTCAGTCATCAGGTACAAGAAAAAAGACATCTCAACCTATAAAGACAGATAAGTGTACAAATGAAAAACAACAACAACAACAGCATCGGTTTGTTTGTTACCAGTGTGGGAAACGAGGTCACTTTGCTAGAGATTGTCGTGCTCCCAAACAGAAACCAAAGCAAGGTGAGAAGAATATGCTAGCATTTAATATAACTAGCACTACATGTGATAACAATGAAGAAAACAATAAGTGGATTCTGGACAGTGGTGCGTCAGCCCATATATCTTACAAAAAGGACAATTTTCAAAAATTGTACCCATACACAGGATCATCCTTGAGATTAGGAAATCTAGAGACTCTTGAGGTTGCTGGTTATGGAGATATTTTGATAAGCAAATGTGTTAACGGACAGTGGGAGAAAAGCATCTTAAAAAATGTGCTTTATGTACCTAAATTGAGAAGAAATTTGTTTTCTGAGGGTGTAGCAACAAGACAAGGATATAAAATTGTCAAGACCGGCAGTGAGGCATTAATATACAAGGACAATGACATTGTTATGTGTGCATATTTACAGAATAATAATCTTTATGAACTTAAAGTGAAAACTGATCAAAATCCAGTGTGTAATGTGGTTCAAAAGTTGGATCTTAAAACTTGGCATGAACGTTTAGGACATATAAATATCAAGGAAATTGAAAATATGTGTAAAAACAATGTTATTAGTGGCGTCAACTTATCAGACAGTGATAAATTTGTCTGTGAGGGATGTGCCTACGGCAAGCATGCTCGTCGGCCATTCAAGAAATCTGATAGGGAATCTGTGAATCCGGGTGATTTAGTGTATAGTGATGTGTGTGGACCATTCAGTGTGCAATCAGTACAAGGAATGAGATACTTTGTAATTTTCAAAGATGCTGCTACAAGTTTCAGGTATGTGTACTTTATAAAGAATAAAAGTGAGGTACTAGAATGTTTTAAGAAATATAATGCAAAAGTGAAAAACATTTTTCTGCATAGTGTACGTGTTTTACATACGGACAATGGAGGAGAGTACACAGGAAGAGACTTCAAAGACTATCTCAATAATGAGGGCATAATTCATGAGCTTACTGCTCCATACAATCCGCAACAGAATGGTAGAGCTGAGAGGGAGATAAGAACAATAGTGGAGAGTGCGAGATCCATGCTCTATGCTCGCAATGTACCACTCTGTTTGTGGGCAGAAGCAGTAAACTGTGCAGTCTATTTGTTAAACCGTACCTCATCAAGCCAAACACCTAACGTTACACCATTGGAGTTATGGAGTGGTGTAAAACCTGCACTAGATCATGTCAGAATATTTGGGTGTGTAGGGTATGTCCATGTTCCTGATGTGTTAAGGAAGAAATTAGAAAGCAAAAGCCGAAAGATGATGCTAGTAGGCTATGATCATACAAATTATAAAATGTATGATCTAGAGAAGAAGACTATTGTAGTGTCAAGAGATGTGATATTTGACGAGGACAAAAGCCCTATAATAAAGAGAAACTTTACACAGATATATGTTGGTGATGAGGAAGGAGGAGAAACCCCGGAAAGACTTGCAGTAGAAGATACAGAACCTGCTAATGTCAGTTATGGAAGTGATGACAGTACATACACTGCTCATGACAGAACTGAGGAAGGTTGTGATACTTCACAAGAAATTGATAGGAATGATATCACATATGAGCCATCCCAAGAAATCAATTTAGATGATTTAGATCGGTTGAATGTTACACTTAGACCTCGTCGAAATGTTTTTGAGGCAAATATAGTAGAATTAAATGTTCCTGTAACATACCAAGAAGCGATTGAAAGTCAGGAGTGTAAACTGTGGCTGGAGGCTATAGAAGAGGAACTTCAATCTCATGAAAGAAATAATACCTGGTTTTTTGTTGATAAAAATAATCAGAGAACTATATCATCAAAATGGGTTTTTAATATAAAAACCAATAAGAATGGAGGGATCGAGAGATACAAGGCTCGACTCTGTGCGCGTGGATTCACTCAAGTAAAAGGCCTTGATTATGAAGAAATCTTCTCGCCCACTACTAGATATGAATCCATACGGATATTGTTATCTCTCGCTGCTGAATTTAATTGGAATATTAGACAATTTGATGTCAAGACGGCATTTCTATATGGAAATTTACAGGAAGATATCTTCATGGAGATTCCTGATGGAGTGAAAGCCCCTCCCAATAAAATATGTAAATTAAATAAAGCCCTCTATGGCTTAAAACAGGCATCACGCTGTTGGAATGTCATGTTTACAGAATTTTTGCTTAAATTTGGTTTTTGTCAATCTGAGGCAGATAATTGTGTATTTGTAGGTGAATTTAAAGGAGTCAAAGCTTGGTTAATATTGTATGTAGATGATGTTTTAATCATGTCTCAGTCAGATACTGTATTGAACGAAATTACAAGCTATTTGAAACAATGTTTTGAAATTAAAGAATTAAATTTAACCCGCTTTGTTGGAATAGAGATTGTTAAAAATGATGACTCCATATGTATCTATCAAAAGCAATATATTGAACAAGTGATAAATAGGTTTAATATGAACACAGCACATCCTTGTAATACACCAATTGATTCAAATGTTCAACTAAGCAATTGTGTAAATGATGATGATGATGAACAGATTGATTTTCCCTACAGGGAGGCTATAGGGTCATTACTATTTTTGTCTATGGCCACTAGGCCAGATATTTCATATGGTGTTAACTTGTTAAGCAGATATGTAAATAACCCAAAGCCATGTCATGTAGTGCAGCTTAAAAGAATAATAAGATATCTCATAGATACTAAAGATTTATGTATAAAATATCAAGGCAAAGAAACTTTAATTGGATATTCAGACTCTGATTTTGGTGGGGATATAGACACAAGAAAATCTACCTCAGGGTATATTTTTATGTTGAATGGTGGTCCCATATCTTGGGCCAGTCAAAAACAATCTTGTGTTGCTTTATCAACTACAGAGGCTGAATTTATGGCAGGATGTGAAGCGGCCAAGAATCTGTTGTGGTTAAGAATGTTTTTCAAAGAAATTGATGTTAGTCAGAACTGTACTATTCTATGCTTAGATAATCAAAGTGCAATTAAACTAATAAATAACCCGGTGTATCATAAAAAAACAAAACACATTGATATTAAATTTAACTTTATTAGAGAAAAGGTCAAGCAGAAATTGATTGAAATAAAATATGTAAAAAGTTCTGATCAGCTGGCCGATATTTTCACAAAGGCTTTACCTGTACATAAATTCAAATGTATTCGAGAGGAAATACTATCAGTGATGTGATGTAGTATTTTAAGTGATTAGATAGTTAAGTCACCCTAAGTTGGTATGTAACCCTTGTTGCATATAAAGTTTTTTTTGTTGTTATATAGTTTTGAACTCTACTGGTTCTAAGTTCTACTAATGTTCAAGTTTAGATTGTGTAAATAACTTGTTATGTGCAAAAAGGGGTTATTGAATCCATAGGAACTCTATTTTTTTGTGTTATGATTATGACGCAGGAAAATTTACATGTAATTTATATAGTATTACTCTTATAAAATTTAGTGGGAGTGTTGAGATTAAATTTTATTTAAGTACTGGCTGAATACATAATTTGCCTGCGTCACATGTTTAGTTTTTTTTATTAGTTTCGATATCGACCATAGATGTCACTTGTTTTCTCTGTACTTACTAGCGACGCCATTTTTGACTGTGAACATGTAATTTTGTTTAAGTAAATAAAAGTCTAATTATTATAGAAATCTTGTTTATTTGCTGAAAACCGAATTAGAAAAATCCTCGAAATTTACGAATTTTGATTTTCGCGGTAGTAGGCCAAGTTACACGGTACGAAAACCGGTCCTTCGCGCTCGGTCCAATATATAAGTGCGAGCGCGGTAGCAATGCTTTACGTATCTAGTAAAAGCTAGCCTAAGGCCAGCCGTACACCTGTAACCTGTAACGGATACTTGCCGACTCACGGTACGGCTACAGATCCTCTTCTCTGTGAATGATTCACATGAAGTGTCATCCACTTGTTTCAACATAAAATGTTTTAAAAATACTACAATTGTCCAAATATCAAAAATATAAAGAAATGCTTATAACACTTTAATTTAATGAACGTTTATTATACAGGGTATTCGTGAGTAATTGCT
Source organism: Thaumatotibia leucotreta (assembly GCA_025490895.1). Lineage (NCBI taxonomy): Eukaryota > Metazoa > Arthropoda > Insecta > Lepidoptera > Tortricidae > Thaumatotibia > Thaumatotibia leucotreta. The sequence continues at coordinate 82,060 of JALPQI010004482.1, forward strand.
TTAATTTCAAGGGTAGATTCTTTCCATCAAATAAAGTTAATTGTACCAAGAAACTAATATCCTAACTCGAACCGTTTTTAAATTATTCAAAATCTTAATTTTCTCACTTAATTACATTAAACGATTGCAAAGTCTTCTTAATACAACATAACCAAATACTATTTTCTTCTATTTTGTAAGTAAAGAGTTTTCAGTTCTCGTCATGTACTACATTCACTTTTAAATAAAGGAGTTCGTTTAAGATTAGTTTTAATTTGACTTGTAAATGTCACATCAAATTGTCATTTTATTATTGTTGTTTACTTTCAAAGAAAACATTATTTGTAAAATAATATCTGTGCTTCCATTGATGCCACGTGTAAATTATACGGCCCTAGAAGAGGCCGACATACATTTTATTTACGGTTTGTGTAATGGAAATGCCGCAGACGCAGCAAGAGTGTACCAAGTTCGATATCCCAATCGACGTACACCGCAGCCTTATACTTTTACGAATGTAAGTAATTAGCTGTTTTCGTATACCTTATTTATACCTAGCTACTTCAAATTTATATGTCTCTTTATACCTAACCCACGTTTATTACTGTTGCAGGTACATAGACGGTTCAGTGAGATAGGTCTACGTTCAACGCCAAGGGAACGTGGCATCGTTTTAGACGTGCAGGACGAAATCGATATAATGAATTTAATCATTGAAGACCCGACATTGTCCACAAGACGAATAGGTCGTATTTTTATAACATAAGACACGACAAAGTCTGGCGTTTAAGAAAGCGATACGGTCTGCATCCTTACCATTACCGCAAAGTGCAAGGGCTTCTGCCACGGGACAATTTCTTAGGAATTGCTTACTGCCAAAGATCAAATGAATTATTAATACAAAACCCACAACTTATCTCAAATTCTGTGGATGGACGAGGCTCAATTTACAAGGGTAGGAATAATAAATTCAAATAAAATAAGTAAAAAAGTTTTAAGTTAAACGGTTTTTATTGCACCAAAAACTAGAAAATAAAAATTAAGTAGTTATAACTAACTGTAGATGCTACTTTCTGTAGATTACTCACATGAAACTATTATCACTGTAGTCTTCCCAAATCGGATGCTGAAAGCCACGTTTAGCCTCTATGTCAGTGGATTAAGCGTTACCTAATCGGAAACTTTTACCAAACTGAAATAAAAACGTGGGGCGTAAATGTGATTAAGTCACTACGAGTATAGTTATTTAAGAACACATAGAAATCAAGACAGCAATAGTGTAATAAGTTTTGTTCTGGCCTTGATAAAAGCTATTTACCTCTGTAGAAGTGATGGAACAGATGGATGATTAATTGCAAAATTATTAAAGCTACCATAACATGTTTTGAACTTGTATTGTATGTTTCTTTATAATAACGCCCCACGTTTTTATTTCAGTTTGGTAAAAGTTTCCGATTAGGTAACGCTTAATCCACTGACATAGAGGCTAAACGTGGCTTTCAGCATCCGATTTGGGAAGACTACAGTGATAATAGTTTCATGTGAGTAATCTACAGAAAGTAGCATCTACAGTTAGTTATAACTACTTAATTTTTATTTTCTAGTTTTTGGTGCAATAAAAACCGTTTAACTTAAAACTTTTTTACTTATTTTATTTTCAAGTTTTTAGTGCAATTGTTAAGTTAATTTCCGATACTATACCTACTAATTTTAGATCTAGAATAAGTAGGTAGGCGGAGATATTGTTTGTAATTATGTAATACATAGAATTTATACATGCTCAGTAGCGTTTATACTCTTGCGCTTTCATCACGAATCAAGACACATATGTAAACGTAATGGACATTATTTTGTGTGTAACGGGAGGCGAATCCCTGCTCAATAGATATATTTAAGAAATCCGACACTAAAAAAATGTTACTAAATATCTCGATCGACAAATGAAAACCAAAGGCTGGGCGTGGTTAATGTAAGCTTGAATGCCCGAAGTGTCTCAAATGGACGTGTTATTCATACAATAAGTACCTTAGATAACAGAGATCTCACAATGAGCAATATATCAATGAATTTGGTTTATTGAGAAAATCAAGTTTAAATTTTTATGTTGTACACATTATACAAGTTGAATTTCGAGACTATAAAATATAAACTATTCTCTCAGTCAACCAACCGCAGGACCGCAGGTCTGACGGAAAGTCCGACGCGAGCCGAGGGCCATAAGGGTCAATCCATGCAATCTATCAACCGGGGGGCCGCCATAGGCCCGACGGCACTATGACACGCACTACGTGAATCCGAGAGACTCACACTCTCTGTCTATCCACAGGAGGACCGCAGGTCCGAGTGCACGTCCTACGCAAACCAGAGAGGTATACTCATACTCTCAGTCTCATCAACTGGATGACTGCAGGTCCAACGGCACGCCCTACGCGAACCACTCACACTGTCACTCTATCAGCTGGAGGGCCGCAGGCCCGACGGCTCGCCCTACGCGATTCATTCACGCTGTCACTCTATCAGCTGGAGGGCCGCAGGCCCGACGGTTCGCCCTACGCGGACCACTCACGCTGTCACTCTATCAGCTGGAGGGCCGCAGGCCCGACGGCTCACCCTACGCGATCCACTCACGCTGTCAGTCTATCAGCTGGAGGGCCGCAGGCCCGAGGGCTCGCCCTACGCGAATCACTCACGCTGTCACTCTATCAGCTGGAGGGCCGCAGGCCCGACGGCTCACCCTACGCGATCCACTCACGCTGTCAGTCTATCAGCTGGAGGGCCGCAGGCCCGACGGCTCGCCCTACGCGAATCACTCACGCTGTCACCCTATCAGCTGGAGGGCCGGAGGCCCGACGGCTCGCCCTACGCGACCCACTCACGCTGTCACTCTATCAGCTGGAGGGCCGCAGGCCTGACTGCTCGCCCTACGCGATTTACTCACGCTGTCACTCTATCAGCTGGAGGGCCGCAGGCCTGACGGCTCGCCCTACGCGATTCACTCACGCTGTCACTCTATCAGCTGGAGGGCCGCAGGCCCGACGGTCCGCCCTACGCAAACCACTCACGCTGTGAGTCTATCAGCTGGAGTGCCGCAGGCCCTACGGCTCGCCCTACGCGGACCACTCACGCTGTCACTCTATCAGCTGGAGGGCCACAGGCCCGACGGCTCGCCCTACGCAATCCACTCACGCTGTCAGTCTATCAGCTGGAGGGCCGCAGGCCCGACTGCTCGGCCTACGCGATCCACTCACGCTGTCACTCTATCAGCTCGAGGGCCGCAGGCCCGACGGCTCGCTCTACGCTACGCGATCCACTCACGCTGTCACTCTATCAGCTGGAGGGCCGCAGGTCCGACGGCTCGCCTTAGGCGAACTACTCACGCTGTCACTCTATAAGAAGGCTCAAAGTCACCCAAAGGGCAATGGAGAGGCCTATGCTAAGAGTCTATCTGCGAGATCGGATTAGAAATGAGACCATCCGCAGCAGAACCAAAGTAACCGATATAGCTCTTCGAATCGCTAAACTGAAGTAGGCGGGGCGTGTCGGTGGAACCGATGGACGTTATGGCGTTAAGATTCTCGAGTCTCACGTTCTCGGTCACATACCGGAATGCACAGCGTAGGTAGGCCCCCCACAAGGTGGACTCATGACCTGGTGAAGGTGGCACAGGGCCGGTCCTTGTGGTAATCTCAGGGGGAGACCTATATTCACCAGTGAATGTCTTTCGGCTATGATGATGATGATTATAATTCAATCCGTATGTTTCTACCAAATATCTAAAGCAGTACTTCAAAATCTACGTATCGCTAAGCCTAGCGGTTGTGGCAGGCAGTTACACTGGAGTATCAGATTTGAGGAGTTGGACGTTAGTATTAAATTCGCATATTTCTACTTAATAAGTACTAAAGAACTTCTTTAAAATCAAGATATCGATAAAAGACAAACCTTGCGGTTATTGTAGGCAGTACTGCAGCATTTGGAAGTCAAGATCAGGCTGTTAGTATTTGATTATGCCAAACATGCTATACTTTCATTTTCACGTATCTAACACTCTCGGTTAAGGTAAGCAGTACGTCTGCAGCATCAGGCTTTGAGGATGCAAGGATACAAATATTATAATATTGCATTGTCATGGCGACTTGATAAGAGTTCCAAATTTTATTGATTTCGGTGCAGTAGAAGTGGTCGAAATATCGATCACAAGATTTGAAGCATCGACGACAGTTGATACGCGGTGAAGTTAATAAAAACCGTTTAAAAATTATCACCATTGGGCTGAACAAAATCCAAAGATGGCGAGGGAGTCTTCGTTCCAATATGAGTTCTCCGTAAACATGTGGGCAGGAGTATTAAACAATCGCCTCATTGGACCAGTGGAGATTCCAAATCGACTAAATGGTGACAATTACTTGGAATTTCTACAGAATTTACGCAATTTGGAATGGTTTGAAGATGTTCCACTGGAAACACTGCGGACGCATTGGATCCAGCATGACGGAGCACCCGCACATTTCGCTGCTCGTGTTCGGTGGTATTTAAATGAGCACTTTGATGGGCGTTGGATTGGTCGCGGCAGTCCAACTCTTGCGTGGCCCGCCAGGTCTCCCGACCTAACCCCCCTAGACTTTTATGTCTGGGGAACCTTAAAAGAAAAAGTATACTCAAAACCAATGGCGACAAGAGAACATTTGTTGCAACGAATTCGGGAAGAAGCTGACGCAATGCGTGCAACTAATGTAAATCTAAACCGCGAAATACGGGCACGATGGAACATATGTTTGGAGAAGGAAGGCGGTCACTTCGAAAATGCCCTGTAGGTAATTTTTTTGACTTTGTAAAAATATTTTTGTAGGTAATACGAAAAAGGGAATAATTTTATTTTATTTGTAGGATTATTATACAGGATTGTGTTTTTTTGTTTGTAAATAAATGTAATTATTATTAATATACTAAAACTGTAATTTATTTTCATTTATGGTTAAATATACCTTACGACTATCAGTGACGTGGCGTCTAAAACCACTTGGTTCCCACCAGCTTGTCCACTTCCGGGTGATTAAGAATTAGTCCCTAATAATTCTTAACGCCACGACACTGGTACTAGGTACTTATGTCGAAAACTCAAAGTTAAGATAAAAAAATAAAATATTATTTTAAAATTTAGACAGTTCGCAAACATTGTTTTGTATAATAAGAATAAATACGAATAAACTATCTTTCACTACGCCACATAAAAATTAATGAGAAACAAAAATAAAAAAACCGGCATAGTGCGAGTCGGACTCGCGCGCGAAGGGTTCCGTACCATTATCAATTTATTATTAAAAAAATAGAGTTAAATCAACCTACCTCAAAAACTATAGGAGATAATTTAATCAAACCAAAAATCGTTGATAGAGTTTATTAATGTGCATAACATATATTTTTTTTAGAATTTTCTATCGCGTAGTTTAAAAAATAGAGGGGGGGGGACACATTTTCAGACTTTGAAAGCTGATATCTCGAAAATGATTTGCTTAAATAAAAATGAGATTTATAAACCTTCATATCATTTTCAAAGACCTTTCTATTAATACCCCACACGCTTATATACAACTAAAAAAAATTTTTTATCCCTCAGTTACATGTATGGAGGGCCCCCACCCCAATGGTTTTTTTTTACAATTTAGTATCATAATCCTGTAGCGGTTCATGCAACACATATCCTTACCAAATTTCGTTACTGTAGCATTTATAGTTTCCGAAAAAATCAGCTGTGACAGACGGACAGACGGACAGACGGACATGACGAATCTATAAGGGTTCCGTTTTTGCCAATTTGGCTACGGAACCCTAAAAATAATAGTTGTAACAGGGTTTGAGCCCGGGACCCTCTGTTTTATAAGCAAAGTAGCTACCACGGAGCTAAATTGTTAATGTGCTGTCATTTACAGAATTTTAACACTGTCATCAATTGACACTAACTGCTCCCTAACTCAAAAGTACCTTTTACAATGGTCTTCAACATAACATATATTTATTTTGTATGAAATAGTAAATTTTTTTTTTTTACAGTTTAACAAAATGTGATATAGTCACATAGTTTGTTTTAACGAACCAAACATGATGTCAAAGTTAAAGCAATTACTCACGAACACCCTGTATAGGTAAATATGAATATTGGATCGAAATAACATTTTTATAAGTCAATTATTGATTATTTGCATTAAATAATTAATTAATTAAATAGTAATAGAAACACAGGAAGCTTACTTATAAACATAAGGCATGTAATTTCCATAATATGAGCCTACCTAATTCCGGAATATATCAGCAAAAACGCAGCATTAACAAAATAAATATAAAGTGTACTCGTTTCATTTTCGCGAAAGGGCAGTACGCGAGAATGCTTTCGTATTCAACGAGAATAACGCTCCCCGCCATTGTGGGGGGTCGATGCTCTAAACGCCGAGGGCATAGCCGCAGGCAGCAGCGAGCGCGTCTGTTAGACCAAATGTCATAACGGCGAACTCAAGTAGCCCATTTTGTGTAACAAGATCACTTTAGTTCTGATTTGAAATTTACTGTTACAGTAGGGCGCGATATACCAGATCTAGTGAAGAGCTTCCTATAATAATGACTAAACTCTCAGAAAAAATTTACATAAATATAAAATATTTTAAAACTTTTCTTTCAGCCCCAAAAATTGTGTATTTCCCGATAAAATCACATATTCATTCAGAATTTGAACTACTAACAAATATTTTATATTTTTTTATTCTGCTAATAATAATACCACTCTGCTACCTAAAGTATTGATACATACTCATAATATACCTAAACGAGAGTACATAGTTCGTCTTCAAATACTTGAACCTGGCGCAATCCGCTACCCTTGTGTACATGACGCGCTCCTATTTTTCACAGGAGTATCTCTCCGGACAGAGAAAAACAAGCTAATACCCTACGCTTTGTTGTTTCTTGCGCAATATCTGTAACTACCATCGACATACGTTTGGCAACTACAGTATATTCTGCCCATTGTTTTATGCAGAGTAACTTTACGTCCCAACTTTATACAACCAAGAGAAAAATAGGTGTTCCGAATTTAGATCGGGATTCCTTCATCGCGCTTACTTGTCTTATGCATCTCTTAAAATATACGTCAGACTGTTTGGCACGCGTGTACAAAGTTCCTACAGGAAAGCTAGTTAGCTAAAGTTACTTAACATTTTGTTAGCAGGCACTTACGAATTCTCTTGCAAACAAAGCGCTCATCTGTTTGCTTTCAGCTTGCTTCCAATATGCTGATGGCAATTTTAAAGTATCGCTTTGAATAATAAATGAGTTGGTATTAGAAGAGTTTCATTTAGTATTTTGTAATCTTTATAGCGTAGTTAAACAAGGTGGAAAAAATTTAAAGACACACACTATGTGATTATTGGCTTTTAAACTAAATAATGTTTACATTCATAACAACAACATTATTAAATATACGTAGGTAACTACACATTTTAGTTATTACACGTCTGACGTGTAAATTTTTGGTGACCAACATACAGGAGGGGAGGAGTCGATAAACTTAACAATATTTTAAACAGATATAAATGTCCTGACTAACTACATATTACAATAAAAATGGCTTCAACTTACAAAACCATTTCGTTTCAGAAAAAACATACATAATGGCTGTATCGGCCGGGCAGTTGG